>JAANDG010000735.1:0-64640 GCA_036852015.1 Pelodera strongyloides | reverse complement strand
CTCCACAACGTACATGGATCGTTTAAGGATGAGCACGGTGTACTACGAGTCCGTGGCCGGATTGGACGATCAGAACTTCCAGAAGATACACAGAATCCAATCCTGGTCTCTGGGAAACATCCGATTGCAGAGCTGATTATCGACCACTTCCACAGAAAATCAATGCATTTCGGTTCGTCCCAGACCGATCACAGTTTCGGTTCGTCCCAGACCGATCACACGGCTATCCGATCACAGTACTGGATCACAAAACCACGACTGAAGATCAACCGCGTGCTATCAGACTGCCGACAATGCAGACTAATGAACCGACGACCAATGGTCTACCCGAATGCCCCAGACCTTCCGAAGCGCCGCATCATCGCAACAAGACCATTCGAACACGTTGGATTAGACTACTTGGGTCCACTGCTAACACGAGAAGCAAAGAACGAGGAACCTAGAAAGAGATGGGTCTTGATCATCACTTGCTTGACAACCAGAGCAGTATACACTGACCTTGTCAACGACCTTTCAACAATCGGATTTCTCGCAGCACTAAGAAGATTCTTTGCCAAGCATGGGATTCCGATGTCAATCACGTGTGACAACGCACCTCAGTTCCACCTAGGTGAACGCATTCTGGGTGACATAATGTCCACGACAGGAAACACAGCCAACCAAGTGAATCGCTTCATGGGAGAGAACAACATTCAGTGGCATTTCATTGCAGCATTTGCCCCGTGGCAAGGAGGTGTGTACGAGAGATTCTGTGGATCGATCAAAGGTGCTCTCTTCAAAATTCTCAGGAAGAAGAGACCTACATTCGACGAACTCAGGACCCTTTTGGACGAAATCGCAGGAGCGCTCAACCGAAGACCTCTGACTTACGTCGATAACTCTGATGACTGGTCAGTGATAAGACCTAGCGATTTCCTCGCTCAAGGAGTTCGCCTCGTGATTCCTAGAGTAATACTCAGCTCAGAAGACACCCCCTATCTACCTCCGACAGAAGGGGCCGCACTTCGTACGCGGGGAGAAGCCCTCGATGCACTCTCAAGCAGCCAGGAAACATGTCGAAAGGGCTGGGAGGACTTTCAGAACACGTACATCACAAGTTTGGCCGAAGTCAACAGGAACAGAAGAAAATACCACGTGAAAACTCGAAAGCCCCTCATTGGAGAGATCGTACTCGTTAAGGACGAGATCAAACCGAGATATTGTTGGCCCATGGCAAAGGTGATCGAAACAATGAAGGGAGCGGATGGAGAATGTCGGAACGTGCGTCTACAAACAAGTTCAGGAAAGGAGATTACCAGACCAATCTCTCTGTTGATTCCTCTCGAGCTCTCGCACGACCTGGAATGCAATTCGGAGAGTTACACCCCAGCAAATGAGATTGTCTCCAGAAGATACAACCTGCGACCGAGAAAAGTTCTGCAAGCCATCGTCGAACATGCAGATTCAGACAGTGAAGACTCTGGTAACGAAGATGATGAACAGGTTAATAACATTGTTCAAATCGGCAGATGGTCCCAAAACTACCCACTATTCATTGATGACGACGTCAACACGAAAGTTCCTACCGAAGTGTGGCACCATACACACAGAGCCACCATCGACCGTCACGAGCAAAGGAGACTTGAGGTTATGTGTATGAACATAAACGAACCCATGATCTTTCCAGCAAAAGAACGGAAGAGAATCCGATACATGAACGAACAAACGGGAATTGATGTTCCTGACCTGAGACTACGCCAGCAACTATTGGACGAATACGCGCAAAACGGGACAACGCCGGCCCCGAAGCCGATATTGATACCAAGAAACCAACATCGGATGAACCGCTTCATGTTCAGTGGAACTACCGTGCTATTCCTCAGCATGTGCGTGCTTCTTCCAGCATCAGTCGCTCAACAATTTACCTGCATTCCTGGTGGAATAACGACAAACATTTCAATGAATCAAGAGGCCACAATCTGCACGGAAAACGTCTGCATCAAAGCGAATCCCGACCACAACTTTCTTCTGCTGCCCCCGTCTGTGACAGCATCGGACCACGCAGTGACTATCAAGTACCGCAAGGAAGAAGGGAGGGTTCAGACAACACGATTGGAGTGCCCAGCGGCAGAAAACTTCTGCGATCACATACAGTGTACACTGTGTAGCGACAACCTCGCCAATCCTGAGTGTCACCCTCGATCGGTTGCCATCACAATGGTCATCTGCTTCTATTTGTGTCTAGCCGCGTTCATGGCTTTATGCACGACGTCTTGCAAACCTTCCACGATCATCCTCGGAATTCTGCGAATGCTCTTGTGGCCGCTCTGGCTCACATGGAAACTTCTGAGGAAAACAATCAGACTATTTGGCAAAAGGAAGAAAAAGAAGGAAGACGCATCAGGAGGATTGGTACTTCTCAAGATCGTTGCATGCACACTGATCTGGAGTCCCTGTGAAGCATGTGATCAAATCGACCTGATCGACTCGGAGATGACAAGGTGCGACGAACAAGGTCATTGCTCGACGAAGCATGTCCAATCCATTCTCTTCACACCGACACAGCCAGTGGGATGTATACAGGCAATTGCGAATGGATCAATCATCTTCCATGCAAAGATTGAATGGAAAACAACAGAACTACGATGTGTCAAAACGACGAACACGTTCACCCGGTCAGTACACCATTTTGTCGCAAGCAGCAAGAGATGCGCACACACCGGATCCTGTACCGTGGGAGCTTGTGCAGAGGTGACAACGAATACAACAATCGAAGAATTGGGACGACACAACGATTCTCCTGGACGTACTCACTGTACGGAAAGCGCAGGGTTCATCGAAGGAGGATGTTTCTTCCCCAGTCCAGGGTGTTTATTCTGGCGCGAAACACTGGTCCCTAACGACGAAACCGTCTATGAAGTCTTCCACTGCTCAACCTGGGTTCCAATAGCAACAGTGGCGGTGGAACTGACAATGGACGGGAAAGTGGAATCGTACGTGCTACCGCTTCTGACGGGACGCCAGAAAAGATTGAAGGACCACTACATCAATGTCGTTCAAATGCAAAAGAACGAGTACCCCATCCTTAATTCGCATTTTATCACGGATGGAATCAACGCAGCCATCCTCGATCAGACCGATGAAATCCACTTGTGGTGCGATTCTAAAGAAGACGCCAAGCTTGGACGATGTGCAGCAACACCGAATTGCAAATGTCACCCAGCTAATACAGCAATGAACTGTGAATGTAACCAGGCTAATCTCTCCACAGTACTCCTCGACACCAGCAAGGTTCTTCCTTTACATCAACCAGGACTTGTTCTCCAGGATCAGAAAAAGGAGTTAACAGCAGAAGTCGCAGCCACTGGAACACTATTCATTGAGTGGAACTGGAAACTCAAGAACACGCAAGTTGTTTCATCCGAAACTCAATGCACAGTAGAAGTCGGCGAATTATCGGGATGTTACGCATGCAGAGAGGGAGCGCGAACAACAGCCACATGCACTGCCAATAAATCATCTACAGCGTCGTTGGAATGCGGAAACCAACTCTATGCACTTCCATGCGACAAGAAGGAAATTATCACAAACATATCCTTCTTCTCCGAGTATGCATCCGTAAGCCTACCATGCAGAACGTCATGCAATCCACATGTGGTTAAGCTCAAAGGAATACTTCGCTTCCACCCTCCGCCGCATGGTATCATCAACCCATCACATTGGTCATCCAATGAACACGAAATCGCCCTACCAGACATTGGACACCTCCTCCGCACAGTGGCGGAATATATCGGGACAAGAGTAATGATATTCATGCTAATTTTCACCATCGGAATGGGTATCTATGTCTACCTAAAGGGAAGCAATATTTTCCGTGTGTTTCCTGGAAGACGAGCACAACCGAAAACACATATTCTCTAACAAGACAACAACCAGCTCCAGACCATTGGAACCAAACCCCCCTCATTCAACTCTCCAATATCGTAAACAACCCGTCTTTCTTCATCTGTCCTTTAAGGACCCGCAAAGTGGGCGGAGACTTAATTCCCGCGCATCATACTCACCCTTAAAAACATAACCCACATTCCACTTCTCCTTATTCAATATGGCCGACTCACAATCACTCAAACGTCAACAAAAGAAATGCGCACAACTCGGCACATCTATTTGCGGTGCTCGACTCGCCAATCAACAACATGAACAGCTGCGCGCCATGAAGCGACACGTCATGGCCATGATCGACAAAACAACGAAAGATTCTGTACAAAAACCTGTATGTATTTTCTGCCAGGAAGAACATGACAGTCTCAACTGCCCCATGTCAGCTGTCGACAAGACAATTGCAATAATCGAGAGCAATAGATGTATTATGTGTCTTCAGTCTGCTGAAGAACCATTCCATCCAGACAATTGCGACAGGCGAACTTGCATGAGTTGCAGACAACATCACCATGAAGAACTTTGTCCCCAGTTGAACACTGATTGTCCATCTGCACTTGCAAAATTGAACGAGAAGCTGCTGGAATCTGAAACAGAGACCAAAAGGAGCAAGACAGTCGCAGAATTACAACAGGAGGCCGTCGTAGTGAATTTCCCAAATCCGAGTACGCAGATTGTTGTCCATATGTCAAATGAGGTGCTGCAGACATACACGAAAAAGAAATGTAAGAAACGCTGTGGATCTGCCAGTCGAGCTGCGAGGAACGCCAGAAAACGAGCCCGGGTGTCCGTAAGCATCGAAGAGTCAAACAACCACCAGGAGGAGGACGACATTCTTGAGGTTTCCCCAGGACCTTCGAAAAGAACAGTACTTTCCGACGAACAAATGAAAGATGAGCCCCCTAGGATGGACGACGAGAAGAAAGACCCCGATCCCAGCAATTAATTAATTCTATTTTTCTAACTTCTAACAATCCCCAATGGTCTGGCTAACACATTTCTTCTAATTTCTCTTTCGTCAAAACGTACGTTTCAATTTTTTTTTTACTTGGTTTGCTTACTATTTACTTCTCTGAGTATATTTTATTGAGTGCCTTATTCATTCGTGCCTTAGACTTTTTGTTATTTGCTAAACTACATTTATTTGCCCTAATTTGCAATTTTTGAACATTCTCATATATTTGTCAGTATTACTTATTCTCATATATTTGTCAGTATTACTTATTCTCACATATTTGTCAGTATTCAACCGTATTGGTAGTAGCCTTATAATAGTTGTTACGAACATGCTTTATGCTAACTCGCTTCGCTTTTAGTTGCCGGGGGGGAGTGTGCATATATATATATATATACACTCAGTATATTTCACTTATTATTTTCCATAATTTCCTCTTTAATATGTATTCAATAAGCAATTCATTTAATTTCCATTAATTCATCATATTCAAGATCAATCGAATTTCGAAAGTACATTCTTAGTTTCACGCAGATGTTTCCACGTTGAGTTAATGACTTTTGTAAAAGTACATGTTAGGAAATAGTGAATAATAATAGAGGCGCAGACAAATGTCTGCAGCTGGCCCGTCTGGCCCTATTTTAGGGATCAAACTAAAATATCACGAACTATGGAATAGAGACGCTAAAGATAGAGAGTAATTAGGAAATACAATAAATTAGACATATCCAGTAAATTAGGCCACGCCCCATAAAACCAGTACTTAAGGCCTCCCCGGCCCATTGAAATTGCCTTGATACATATGCTTCACGAATAAACCACTTGGACTCGACGGTGTAATTTCACAGTTTCATCTGAAATAAACTTAAATACATCGTGCCACAGTGTTCTCTGGCACAAAAAAGTGCATGTCACTGTAAAGAGATTCTGCGTGTTGATTTACATAAGCATGCGCATTTTTGTGTGTGTTACTTTTGTGTAGAGGGTGTGCGTGTGTGTGGACCTTCCATATGTACTGTGTTGTATGTATGAAATATCCGGGAACGCTCGCCGGTTGCGTTATTTGGAGATGCCCACGAGAAAAAAGGTTTCCTCAGGCAATATGAAAAGAATTTCCGAAATTTCAGAAATATTACTGTAAAAGGCGCATTTCTTTAGGCCGAGAACTCGCCGAGTTATTCCTCGGCAAACTGTTCGGCCAGGTGCCGTAGTCAGAATCAATTTTTGCGAAAGCTTTGTTGTACTGGTATAAATGTTCTTCATTCGTTTAACAATCATTATGAAGGGAAAGAATGCTAATAGGTGGACGATATAAACTGTAAAAACGTATTTAAACCTTTCTGACTACGGTATCTGGCCGAACTGTTTGCCGTGAAATATCTCTGCGAGTTCTAAGCGTAAAGAAATGCGGTTTTCACAGTAATATTTCTGAAATTCCGGACATTCTGTTCAAGTAAACCAAGAAACACCTTTCTCTCGTGGGCCTCTCCCAAACTCCCGGTTTCGCCGCGCAAATAATGTGGAGGTGCATGATTCTTGTTGGTGCTGCGCGATTAAAAATGGGCCATTTTTTCCCACGCAGGTTTTTCGTGCCTTACATGAGTTGCAAGTCGTTCAATGTTGTAGATTCTATATGTGTGGAATGTGCTGGTTCAATGCGTTGGTCAGCTTACATTAAAGTGATACCACGAGTAGCGGGCCAAGACTTCGCTACATAATTTACGTGATCCCTGGTATCTTACTCCTACCACTAAGTTTCTTCAATTTTTTGTAGCGGATCTTGTTCGTTATATTTTCGCTTTCGTGGTCGTAAGAAAATATGATTTCCCACTGTCAAACACAATCCGTACACAGCTTAGACATAGACAAGACAAATGTGTGCAAGCACGAACATTGCAAATAGTTTAAAGCGATATGGCATGCTGCTTTGAAACGTATTCTGTATTCTTTATGACTAATTGATTCTTGAATTATATATAATATTGTTTCGGTCATATGTACCAAACAAATATAATCTCCAAAATAATAAAAAATCTTTATTCAGAATGTCCATAATAAACAATTCGCCGTCTTCTCTTTACTCAATTGTCATCTATATAAGCGTACTTCAATCCTTCAAAGAGTGTATATTTAATCTTCTCATAAGCAAAACAGCTTCAAAGTACGCCGTACAATTCAAAGAAGGTGCATTCTAACCAACAAGGACTTCTAATATGAACAAACTCAGAAGTAGTGATAATCAATTGGCAACTTTTGGGTGAAATATGTATATGAGATATCATCAACGCTCTTCCTTGGTTACGATAGGGTACTATCCACAAAACCACAGTACACCAAGTAAACGGTGAATCAAGAAAAGGCATATCAAGGCACGATTTAAGATATCAATGGGGAAGGATCCTTGCTTTGGAAATAACAATATGATCACAGTCCGGAATACGGTATAATGTAAGGCGGCAATCGATCGGTAGGCGCTATTTAGAATAGACTACAAGCTACAAAATACAATATTACCGTAATATCAAATAGCGACGCCCGTCGATCCAACTACTACTGTATAAACAGAAACCTGGCCTATTAGTCAAGTCGTGGCAGGTGCCTCAAATTAGCATACGAAGGGCAATTGGTATCACCGGATCATTAAATCATCAAAACAAATTCGAATCTTCTATAAGGGGCTAACAAACAAGATATAGATATACACCGGAGTCAGAAAGCAAGGCAAAGATAACCGAATACTAAATGTGTATGTATAAGAGAGCAGTCAAATTCAGATAACAACATTGTGAATATATAGAAATATAAACAATCTGTATATATGTATAGTACACACCGCGTCTAACTCAATGAAATGATTAGGAGATTAGCTGATCTATTTATGTACAAAAAGGGAAGAAGGTGGTGCGCAAAGGAGTCAAGCAAGTCTAATTATCTAATGAGCCAAGCAATTAGTGTAAAAGAAGTTGCTACAAAGTACACGAAACTAAAAGAAAACAACTAATGTCACCGGACGACACAAAATTCTGACTAGGTTCAAAAGTAGTAAATAACAACAAAAACCGGAGAACAACCATGCACAGGCATTTTGACAGAAAACAGTTAGCAATTAGAAAATCTTAATATGTTATGTTATTATTATTATTTTAAATAATTAGCATAATCATTAGAAATCTGGATTAATCGGAAAATATTATCAACGGGTCACTTCTAATCACAAACTAATCAATACGCACACCGGGAGAATCACTACGCAACAACACAAAATGACGAATCGAAGCGGAAAAATTGGCGGGAACATGAAATAATGACGAAAATTTTGTGCTTATTCCACTCGAGAAACGAGGGAGAGAAACCCGCACAAGAGTAGAAAAAAGGCCACTTTTGGAGAAGAGAATTAGAGAAATATCGACGTTATACACAAAGCAACAAAGTAGCAGGAAAATGAACATTATTACTATTATTATTACCCAATATGATAATATATAAAGAAATATAAGCAAAATTTTCGCGACCTTGGATTAGAATCATTTACAAACATCGTCATGAGGAAAACCAAGTACACTTCATTACAGTACCTATTGAACTCGAAAAACCTGGAATGGTGCCAACAAATGACGTCATCAGTGTGACTCCGCCCACTATGAATGACTACGGTCATTGGGCTCGGGGCTCTCACTTTGTCGTAGAACTGAGTATACCGAATCCACTTCTGCTAATTTATCCAAAAGGGGGAGAAGGTCCAGCAGTTCTACATCATGAGGGTCATCAAACCACGTCTGCACGGCGATCTACAAAACAACACATAATCCGAGTTGTGATCGTAATCTTTAAAGGGATATACACATGGTTTTGAAAACAATGCTGGCCAACTGCACATTCATGAATTATAAAAAATCCATTCCTTTTTAGGTATAATACAACACAAATATGAGTTGACAGCACCCACTCAGCAACCGCAGGAAACAAACGAGTCCAGAGAAATTCCAGACCTTCGTTTGGTATATTGGTATATATGGGGATAATTACATACTGGTCACAGACTCACAGACCCACTTTCTCACACAATCAAACCAAAAATTATACCTAACAATAAGAAAGGTCCTCAAATATAAAAAAGGAAGTGCAAACCGACCGCATTCTCCGGATGGAAGGCATAACTGGCGGGCGAGTTGTCCATTATGAGTACCTTGTTGAGATCTCGTCCCAATCGAGCCAGGTCCTGCAGCGATAAGATTACTGTATATTCATATTCATATTCATAACATATTCATAACCTGACCGTACAGTGATGACAGTACAATTCAAAGAACACTCCGAATTGTAACGTGGTCCGTTAATTCGTTCAAACACGAAAATCACATACCTTTACATAATTTCCCTTGTGGAACACACAGGCTTCTCTGAAGAGTCGCGCTCGGAACACGCCACGCTTATCCAGTAGGTCAGCGACAGGGTGAGCATACTGTAACAAATACAATATCAGCAACATATACACAGTAGCGTTTCGTAACTTTTGTGACGAACTTGTCCATTTACTTTATGTGTCCTAGTCTAGTTACTTCATGCGTATGTTTCCGCAACGTTGATTTGTGCCAACGAACCAAACCACGATAAACGTAATACCTCGATCGATAACCAGAAAATCAATACTCAATCAATACCTTGGCAAGACTGGCCGTAAAGAGTACACATTCGTACTTGCTGCCCACGTGTGCCAGGAACTCATCGACAAACGGCCGTTTCAACACGTACACCTGTAAATATATACAGGTTAGAAGTTTTAGCGCCAACTGATACGGTAAAGTCTCCAATCTTCAGAAAGTACCAAAAGATGATCAAAATAAAAGTTTATGAAAAAGACAAACCTGATGTACAACTCCGTCAATTTCGACAGGAATCACAAAGTCGGGATTTGAAACGGGCTGGAAAAAATAGGGCATATGGATGACGACTCAACTTATGCTCTATGTAGTAACAAGTGAGTGAGCACCACAGTGAGCACCAGTGGTTTATATAGAAAATAGAAAGCATTGCTACATTCGGTAACAAGACCTCGTCCTCGTCTACGACTTATCTGTTGAAGCGAGATAATACACACCCATATACACGTACCCAATACTTAACGTAATGCTATTGATTCGATGGGATGGACAACTCGAATCAATCAATATCCCCATAATAACCAACGAATTAAAATAAATCAACAATACCTTGAATGAAGAGTGTACGAGTGTCTCATCGAGATCGATAATCAGACACTTTTTGCCCAGATCCTGATTGCGAAGTGGTGGCAGAAGCAACTTTTCTTGCGGCTGAAATAAGAAGAATTAGAATTTATTTCTCTCTCAGGCTCGACCCTGTCTCTGACCCCCTCTACTCTTATCTCTCAATCTGTCTCCGTCTCCCTCTACTCTTATCTCTCAATCTGTCTCTGTCTCTGTCTCCCTCTACTCTTATCTCTCACTCTGTCTCTGTCTCCCTCTCCTGTTAACTCTCAATCTGTCTCTGTCTCCCTCTCCTGTTAACTCTCGCTCTCTCTTTCTCTCTCTCTCTCTTTTTGAACCACACTTTTTCTCTCCATGTACTCTGTGGAGTAAATCGTAAATCTTCAAAACGAAAACCATTCATATTCAACGAAGGACAGAATTGAAAAAATACATGCGACAAAGACAAACACCAATAAGCTCTTATTCTTACCTGTAAAGATAGTGGACAAAATACACAGGTACAAACTACAAATAAACACAGACAGAATACAAACTACAAACCTTTTTCCTCCTGCCAATCAGTCCCATTCTCATGATCTCGTCCAACGAAGGGGTGCGCCCGGGTGCAATTACCAAGTTGGCGATGTAAACGCTCGGGTCTCGCACACCCTCAAACTCCTCGAGGAAGGTTACCGGCGGTACCCGGAGAGCTAGCGGGCGTCTCCGTCTCCGCGGCGGGAGGAGCGGAACGATAGGTGGTAGTACTTCCGGCACTCTCACAACCCGCATCTTTATCGTAATCCAAACGGCCGCGATTCGCGCCTCGCACACCGGGATACAGTAGATTGTATGGTGGGCGTGTGCCGACTCTAGAGCATCATCGAGTACGGTATCAGAACAGAGAACAAGGGGAGCGGGTCCCGGGAGCCCACTACCAAGGTTACCAGCTGATAGCTCATTGTCTATGCTTAATCCATACGAATTTGTATTATTAACTATGTCAGAGTCAGAGTCCCCAGAGGATTCAGAATCAGAAGTAGAGGGCGGAGAGTCAGAGTAACAACATTTATTTCCACCAACGGCATAGGTGGGAGTGAGGGCGAACAGGTTAACTATAGAAAACTCTAGAGAGGGAGTAGTTAAGCGAGGCTCGGGAGGAGCAGGAAGGGTTACTGGGGTGGGCGAACGGTCCCGGGCGTCTTCTGGACCTTCCCGGGACGTCGTTTGGGACGCCATCATCGAAGAATCCATCGACTGGCTCATACTGTAGGAATAAGGGTAGGGCGACAGCGAGCGAGATTCTGAATCCCTGGTCTGCCGCCTTCGGTAGATCGTGCTAGGACCACCCCATGCTACATTCCGCGGAGTGCAGAATGTTGGCGGTCTGCCAAATGGGATAGCCATTTGTGGGGGCGCAACACTGCACATCATCTCTATGACGTATATATACAGTAGTTTAAGGAATATTCAAATAATCGATCGATAATCGAATAAGTCGCTCGATTGGGGGAAGTTGGGAACTAAAAGCTCCCAGAGCAGACACCAGTTGGTGGAACTGTAGCTCCCAGCGAGTTACGTGTCTAGAGAGTGGAGAGGAAATACAGGAAAGGGAAGCGAGAGATCCAGAAGAGCACGTCACCTATCAGAGACGCCGACAATAAAGAGTAACAGATAATTGATCAATCAATATCTGTTGCGTCGAAAAACAGTGCCACAGGGCAATGAAGCTGCAGAGGGATCACGTGAAAAGCGGAGTGATGGAGAGAGTTTTCAGGTTAGAGACGATTTAACCTTCGAGACACAGAGAAAGAGAGACAGCACCGGAAGTGTCGTCGTCAGAAAACAATCACAAAAGACGCGAACAGCTGTTGCTTGATAGCTTGACGTGCTCCTCACGGAAGAGGGTTCAGAGAAGAAAATACAGAGAGATCAGAGATAGTCAGCGGATAAGAAGAGAGCTAGGAGAAAAACAGAGTGATTCAGGGGACGAGATAGTGGAGGTAACAAAGTAATACATCAAAGAATGGGATTCCGTTTGACAGAGCAGGAACTTGTGAAGAACCAAATGATGTTGAACATAAGGTTCAAAGACAAGAGACAGATTACAATTGCTTCAGTTACACATCCACTACAGTATCCAACAAATGAGGTAGGAATTTATTGGGGTTACCGTTACCCCATTAATCTAACATAACCTTAACCTTAGCCAACCTTGGGGTAACGGTAATTTGGGTAGGTAAAAATAGCTTATACTACTGAAACCTTTAGTAACAGGAACTATATCGTCCCCTGAATCACTCTGTTTTTCTATGGCCACACAGTCCTTAGACTAAAAAAATATTTGGAATTTATAAGTGTGAGAATACTGGTCCGGTTATGCCCCAAAAAAAAATAGGGAGACATATTTGGCAATTGGCACATCATTAACAAAGAAACACAGTGGAAATGACCTTACGTAACGTACAGTATCCTTACGTAACGTACAAGCCATATTTGGCAGTCAAAAATCATTCCATTGCAATTAAATTGGAAGAGAGATGACGACAAGCTCCTTACATTAAAACCGGGGTACACACGGCAATGGCACTAGCTAAAGATGGAGATCTCGCCACGAGATAAAAAAAAATCTCTCCTTAAAATCCACAAACGACCATTCTTAGTCATTCTACGGCGCATACGCGTACAACTTATAACTGGACATGAAACACTTGTAGCTTATTAAGATACGCGGTTTAAATTGAAAGGGTTACTTTAATAAGATAAACCTCGCACATTGCACCTAAGAAAACGGAAGACAAAAAGCTGATTTAGTCAGTTAAATCAAGTTATTACTACTGAACATCACAATTAGTTCTTGTCTTTGGGGACAGTAATGTAACCGTTCGTTGTTAGGAAAAACCAGTCCCGCAGGCCTTCAGTCGTTTTCACACTTAGGCAAGGTGTTCTCTTATGCTCTTTCTTTCTCCTCATCATCTCTCTCTCTCTCTCTCTCTCTCTCTTAGTTCTCTCCATTCCTAGTTCGCTCCATACTCTATAATACTCTCTCAGTTACTACAAGCCCCAAGTTTAATAAGTTCGGTCGGACTCGATAAGGAAGTAAAAATATACTACGTACATACATACGTACTACGTACGATTTAAGAATGAAAGAATTTATGGACAGTATCGACATTTTTATAGAAAAAAAATTAATAATCAATTGTTGCAAACTCTTTGGCAACACGTCCGATTTAAAGCGGAACAAATATATAGGAGTAATGGAAAGAGGAAAAGGGGTTTTCTGAATAGAGAAGTACAAATAGAAAAGAAAAAAGAAAACGAATATGAAATTGCTGTGTCGGCACACAATGGCAGACAACTATTTGCTAACAAACAAAGAAAACGAGGGGGAATTGATGAAAATTGGGGTTTACCGTTAACAAAACTAACCGAACGCGGGAGATCGCCCCCTCGAAACTAAATACCTACTCATCGTTTAGTAAACTAAACTAACCTAAGTCAAACTAAACACTCAGAATGACATGGAAACGTACTAAACGTACTACCAACACCTACCACACTACGTATCACTCAACCGTTTATCAAACGCTATTGATGGATCTACAGAACATTTTAACAAAAAAATAGAGCCGTTATTACATACAAAAGCGTCAACCCGTGCTCACAATCTATTTCTATAACAATGAAACCATTTTAATTGGCATTTTTGACACGTTTTGTATAGCGCAGGTCAAAGGGGGTTTCAGTTAACCACTACCAAATAACCAAATAAACTAAATAAAACAAACTATTCAAACCAAACTATGGATAATAAACCCAAAGTTAACCAAATAAACCACTACACTTTTTCAAACAGGTGAGAAAGCAATATCCTAGGCTATAAAGTACAAAATCTCAACGGCAGATCGTCTTTAGCTACAAACTACAAATTGTACTCCCCTGTCCTATTTCTACATTCCATCCCCATAAAAATAGTACAGTACTAGGATGATATTAGGACAAAGAAAGTATTCTTCAAAAGTGTTCCGCATCCCAAAAGCAATATGTTCAAATGGTCCGTTTGGATTGATTTCCAATAAAAAAGGGCCATTCGACGACCCTTCACGGGGTCATAATCAAAGGAATAAAAAGGAATCGAAAAGAATAAAAAGATAGAAAGAGGGCGCTTTTGCGAAAAACAATAAAATCGGAAAGCGATCATCGACTGCGTTAAGAAACAGTGCAAAATGAAAAACCCAGAGTTTTGATATTTTTTGTTCTCGTTCTCATGAAAAAAGGAAGCTATAAACTCTAACATTATACAAATCTAGCATTTAATCTAAAAAATCTCAAATCTCAAATCCCATCAAGGGAAAGGGAACGAGATATTAAGCCGTATTGTACCTACTTTGGAAAATTTGCATATGATACGAATAGCGCATTTTATTATGTATCCTAGTTAATTTGGTGCCGGAAGAATACATAGGAAATTCGTATCATATGCAAATTTCCCAATGTAGGTACAATACGGCTTTAGAAAGAAAAATTATTATTAAGCTTTTAGGCTTGGAGTAGACTTGCAGACACCGTAATGAAAGTGAAAAATATTATGTATTATCAGTGATAACAGACCAAAATGGTCACTTGATAAGGAAAGCGTGGAAAACAAAAATATGGAATAGAAAAGTCTCAAAATTAGCAACACTAGTGGTCCCTAGACCCTACTATTATTTCATTCATTTATGAATTGTAGATACATTGAAGAAAATTAACTAACAATACCGATTAATTTTTTTATCGATTAGTGCGCGCGTGTGCATACGCTATATCCGGGAAAAGCCAAATGCTAAACGCGCGCGGGTGGGCGCTAGAAAAAACAACGTCGTCATTTTTATGCGCGTGCGGCATACGGACAAAAGCAAACATAGGAAAACGACTGGGGAAAATAGATCGTTTTATGACAATTTATGAAGTTTAGGACAAATCTCCTACCAATAACAGACAACTAGTGCCCCAAACGCCAAAACCCTAGAGGAGCTGCGCGTAACCGAGATACAAACTTACAAACATCACACACTTTGTCACACCACCCTTTTCAAAATTACTCCGTAAATTCCATCAATCTCTATATATATGATCTTTTTTCATGATACACAACTAGCAATGCCTAACAGCTGCATATTACCACACAACGTTATCTACATTAATTTCCAAAACTTCCCCATAAGCTACATCAATCCCTACAAATTTTTTCCACTTTCTACAAAATGTCATCAATCAATTTGCTCTATGAAGTGACATGCTTCTACAAGAGAAATAACATCCCAAACTCTATTGAGTTGAACCCTTCTTTAAGAAATGAACAGCCGCGCCCGTGCCTCACGTAATGCAAAATTTACAGGACAATGTCGGAAAAGACATATTTTTTCTTGAGAACTAGAGATATTCCCAGAATTCAAAAATACAAAGTTCAGACTTTGCTATGGTATGACAAGCAATGAGAGACAGGCTTTGACTGGCCAAAACTCCAAGAATACTATACCGAAACAAATATTAAGAAGGGGAACTCAGGAGACTCTGACTCTGCAAAAATCCTATACCCATACCCTAACTACACTGTATGAACCTAAGCATACCGTAATACCTAACCAATAATTCTGTAGTGTAACAACCAACTTCCTACAGTAATCAAAACAACAAACTGACCATTTTCGCAGGCTACAAACTTCAAAATCATTCTGAATACGCAAGTAGTCCGATATCCGCCAAATCATAGGAAATCAAAAAGAAGGAATGATTGAATAAATGTTTGAGATCCTTGCCCCGGGAGGATAAGGTCACGGGAGGAATGTGAATGGGATGTCTGGCAAAAGGGTGATGAAAGAGAGAAAGAGAGAGAATGATTGGATCATCTCCGAAGAAAAAGAGAGCTGGATGAAACCCAAGACGAGGTCACACTCTCTTTCTCGGTCATCTCTCACCTCTCCTATTCATAAATAGGTGCACTTTCAGAGTTGTGAGTCAGAACCTCATACCAACTCATAGTTAACACATTAGTCAAGCACAGCCACATCGAAGTTTGCATTACAATTCGTTGTTTTCACAGGATTGAATCAGCAGTATATCTTCTTGAAAAAAGAACAATCCCAGATCTTACAAGATTAAATGGGAAGGCATTCGCAAAGATTCAGTCAAGGTTCGGAACAAAAGAAACAGAACCATTTTTTTAGCAAATAGTTCAGGTTCAGCAACCGATGGATAGACATCCTCAGTTTATACAGTACACTCACTGGTCGGCTAATTCTTGACTTTCGAATCCAAATACTTACCGTAAGAAGAACAATAATATTGTTCCTCACTTCGTCAGGGCACAGCAGTTGTGGTCGTACATAAATTCATAAGTTCCTTCGAAATTTCCAAAATACTTACCGTACCTCCGGAAGATCAATTATATTGTTCCTCAGTTCCTCATGGCCACATCAGTTGTGGTCGTACAAACAAACAACGAAACAACATACATACCTAGCCACAAAAATCCAAGCACACACGCAAAAAAAAGACAAGGTGGAGATACCACATAAGTGGTTTGCAACAATAACAAGATTAACTAAGGTTACTGTAGGTACCCACAAAACCGTTTCCAAACGGTACTACGGTATCCCCAACTCCACAAATTACAGTAATAATAACCAACCCTAGCTGGCTCGATGATCGATTGCAATTCATTTTGATTGTATCCATTCAACGCTGCACTTCCGTTCGTCAATAGCTACAAAGTCACTTTTCAATTTTATCAAAAATCACTGTCATACTCATACTCATACTGAACATGAAACCTTTCAACAACCTTCGCCTACAACCTGGTAGTTAAAAATCCAGTGAAACATATCGATAAGCAATGATAAAACGTCAAATACAGCTATATTTACAACATTCGGGAAAACGCACTAATTGCATTGAACCTTACCGTGCCTTGATCATCACCTAGTAATCAATAAATCAATAATCACTAATCAATAGATCAAAGATCAGAAAATCGATAAAACTTACTTTTCCGTCATCTTTCAATACAGTTTGTTGTGGTTCTGGGGGAGCCGTCGTCGTAGTACCATCTTTATTCACCTGAAAAGGAATCGGTTAAGAATCAAAACGATGGTTACTTGCACATAAGCCCATCACTGGTAGCTCAACAAAATCCGTCAATCCGTATATCTGCAGTACTCAACAAAAGACACTTAGGGTCGTTTTCTATGCGTTTTTCTGAACGTCAACCATATATTAAACATAATACATAAAAAAAACGTCTGTCATTTCATGCATGGTAAAGATCAGCTACAGGTGGGAGCACCCATTCAACCACGTAGGTCAGTCACATTCTATATTGTACGGGTACGCTGTACAATCACATAATCTATATCATATTTCAAATCATTACCTGTGTGATCAGCCGTCCCGGATCGAGGGGTGGGGGTGTGGGCTGGGGTTGTGGTTGTGCCGCGTGCAGACTTATAGACGAACCCATTGGAGGGCCACCCGCGACCTTTACTGGTTCTAAATAAACGACGTGTTAAGAAATAAAGGGTACACACACAGGTCAGATTTATTCGCACTATAAGTCATTTACATTATCGTTGTACTCAAACCATAATGAAAGATTTTTACAAGAAAGGAAAAAAGTGTGTATCAAACACATACTACGAATCAGCAAAAGGGCGCTGAGTAATAAACCGGCATAAAACAATGAAACGCAAAGGTTGACTCGAGGACCCTAATGTGTCACACAATTAAGTCCATAAACATAAATAAATAAAATCTCACCTATATCCTGTTGTGGTGCCATACAACAACAGAATGACTGCATCAGACGTCCCCATCGAGGCTTTCGTGATTGATTCAAACGAGCCTTTTCTGAAAAAAAGACAACGATAAGGTTAGGATAACAGCGAGCTATAAATTAAAGCTTTTAAGAACAACAAGGTCCCCAATGTACCTACCATTTATCAAAAATCTCCCATACTTTTCTTTCTATGTGTACTCGGCTCCCGAAAATCAACTGGGTACTAGTAAACGTCCGGCGCTGCTACCCCAGACAACCTGCGTTCAAATTTGAACAAATATTTGCGCAAAAATGAGAAAGCTATTGGACGTTCACTCCAAAATGTCAACTCTTCTTTTCTTTTCTGCACATCTGCTTTCAAACGAGGGCAACACGACAAACATTAACTCAAGTAAAGAGAGGCGCACCCCTCCCTCCCAGTTTTCAGTTGGAAAAAGATTCCACCCGGGCGAAAATTGATGCCTAAAGGCACACACAAATCGCCACCGGATTGGTAGAGACCATCTCCGGAAGCTATTAAGATGAGTTAAAGGTGCCACTTCTCGTAACTCGATACATCCACTACGAATTCCTGGCATCAAATAGTTCTACGAATTGAGTTGAGTAAGAAGGAACAAGGAAAACACAAACCTGGTGTAAACCTAGGTGGTGTTGCCTGTCTGATTTGTGTGATCGTCTGATCAGTCGATGTGCTCCAAATAAGAGGTTGTTTGAGCGCCGACGATGGCGAGCCATTGCTCCTATGAGGCAGGCCGTTCCCATTATTCTTTCCATTTCCATTGACAACTGGTTCAGTTCGGATCAGTCTCCCATTTGTTGCAACAGAATCATTACTCTGCCTCTGTTGTTGTCTGTTCAGAGTTGGGGCACCATTCGATGAGTTCATACCATTAGGCCTACCGCCCGCGTAACCATTCTCCAGGGTGTCTCGTGTGGATACCACCGCTTTCGGTCCATACGGAGGTTGGGGGAAGGTATCCCGAGACAGTTGTCCGTGAGGTCTTGGCCGGGGCACATTCTGATATACTCCTGCTGGACTACTCTGCCTAGGCAGTCCACGAGGTTGCATGGTCGGGGTCGAATTGGGCAGTTGCAATGGAAAGGGCTGAACTTGCCGCCGCTGCCCTTGTTGCAGTGTATTGCTGTACTTCTGTTGCACCGATGGTTTTTGAATATAAATGTTCTCTGTTGTCGCAGAAGTTTTGTATGGATTAGGATTCGAAATGGTCGACCAATAGTAGTTTAGGGTGCCATCCACTGGTTTGTTATGGGGCCAAAATGTTCCACCCGCCACCTTCTGGGACACCATGGTGGGCCCGTTTTGGGACCGAAGTGGGCCTCGATTTTCGAGGAACGCCATGGGTGGGCCGGGTCAAGTTGAGCTCAGGCGCGGTATGCGCCTACTTCTTTAGATTGGGTCGCCTGGCTAAACGAGGTTTTGGTTGACCAGACAATCAGAACTGGGGCAAATTCAGTAGATGTACGTAGTAGTAAGTATCAGTAAGTAGACAGACAGACAGAAGACACACCAGCACGGCGACTGTGACAACAGGGCAAGACACAGACAAATATCCTTTCCAGTGAAGGCGGTTGCTTCAAATTTGAATATCCCAAAGTAGAGTGTTGAACTGTGCTACCACTGCATACTCGTCCAGAATCGAGGGAAGAGCTTGTGGTTTTGAGAGCGAAACTCCTGAAGATGGGTCGAGTTTGTGAATAACAGTTAACAATTACTTCAACGAACAAGCGAAGGAAGAAAAACGACACAATAACAAAAATCAGAAATAACGACATGATGTGATAAACGTTGACAAAACAGTTCATGAGACACAATAGACAAAAAAATCCAAATAAATTCAATTTAGTTTTACCAGAGCAACTCCAGAGAGAAGTTTATAAATAAGCAAGTCCATAACTAAAAATAACCCAAGTCATATGTTTATGGTGAACGAGAACCGAGAACGACCTTGATAGGCACAGTATTACAATTCCAATCAAACAAAATTGCTCGTTGAGGAAAGGTCTTTTCCACCTGTTCTCTCACCGGTAAACATGCCCATAAATAAGTCGAGAGGTGGATTTCATAATTATGATTGAAACTCGAAATAAGACATCATTCCTGTAAGTTACAATACCTCAGTAATGTAATATCAAAATACATTAAGTAACCTTGGCAGGTGAAACATGGAAGGAAGGTTTAGAGCAACAAAAAGAACAGTGCCAAAAGGTAGGTAGGCCCCTAGGCCCACTTACAATACTCACAAGTGACTCATATGCTAATTTCACTCCACATCAAGTTCATATTCCATTCCAGTAGTCAATTTTTTCAGCCAATTTCAAATGAAGAGAACAAAGACCTACCGTATATCAATATTCAACTCAATAAATTGATTTCCGATTACGAAGCGGTCAAAAGCTCATGTGTAAAAGCACAAAAAGGGGGATTATAACTACTAATTCCAATACAAAAGGGAATCTTTATCTTCTCTCTCTATCTCTCTGCTCTCTCTTGCTCTCTAAATCACTGATCACTCTCTCTCTCTCTGTCTCTCAATTTATTATTTAATAACAACCGAGAGCAATACCACGTAGAAATTGAATGAAATCTCAGAGCAGAGGCGTTGGATTTCCAAAACATAAAAAGGAAAATTGCGGAATACGGAATCACCAAACGACAAAAAGTGGAATATATTGCATTAAGTAAGCATGGTAGAGTACTACGGTATGTCTTCACTTACCCTAACCCTAACCCTAACTAAACAGGATATACGGTATATATACCGTACCGTCGTATTTATTTACACTCGTTTCACGCGAAAACAGCAAACACACATATCGGCTCAAAGCTATGTCATTCCTGGAAATTTCGAGTAAATCATGTATTGCGTAAAACTACACAGTATTGCATACAAAGGAATTACCCTAATCCAAATATGGGTTTGTAGTTTGTAATCATCCCTCTTCTACCCCTACTACCCTATACCCTTTAACTTCGTCTATTCTTACATTTCCCAAAACAAGGTATCTCAAGGTCACGTAAACAAAATTAACAAAATCACACCGAGAGACAGAAAATAACTTTACAACTTCATAAAATTTTCGTGTTGTGGTGATTCGAGCTAGCACTTTCAAACTATTTTCAAGTACAAGTACAGTATACAACAATCTTATACAACAAATATAGAATAGTCATCTTATAAAATCTTTAAGTCGAAAGTATAAAAGTATTGGATAGGATGAGAATATGATAATGATAAGGAGAAAATTTAGAAATCTTCAGAAATTACACATTCGAGAACGGGATTTTGGAACGCATGACGCAAAACACCCCATGTTTACCACATAAAACTTAAACTGCAATTCGAGAAAACAAAAATAAAGGATGCACTTTCTACTTCGTTTATTAAATAACGAATATTATAACTACATACGTATTGGATAAATTTACGAAAAGTAGTCAACTCTCAGAATTTGCAAATACGTCGTATTTGCAAATTTTGAGAGTTGACTACATTCAAGTAGGTGTAGCTGAAAATATACTAGTGAAGACTGAAAGTATGCCGGATGAACAGAGACTTTAACTTAAAGCGAAATACTAGCCCCTTTGGAAAATTTGCATATTATAAGCAAATCCTATGTATCCTATGCTAATTGTGTACGATCGTCCACGGTAATCGTACAAACTTAGCATAGGATACATAGGATTTGCTTATCATATGCAAATTTTCCAAAAGGGCTAGCATTTCGCTTTAAAATAAAATAAAATTCATCAATAAAAACTACAAACTACAAACTTAGCTGGAAATGGAAAGGCATTAGTAATTTCACATTCCAGAAGACTATCAAATGATGCAAAAATGAAAAGGGTGAAAAGAATGTCCGAGAAACTCTCGGAAAAGCAACTGTAACAATGGACACTGATACGGTGGTATAATTGATTACGATAATTGCAAATGACGTGGTGGAATGAATGATAACGTGACAAGTGAGATAATCGCATACATAGACAGAGACTTTTTTTTCTTCGTATCTTATGGCGTTGCGCTCTTTCTAAGAGTCTAATAAACATTTAAAACACTGAATCAGTAACAATAGTTATCGACAAAGAAATTCAAAATTCACTACTGTGCTGTGCTTACGTAAAGTATACAGCCCAGGGAAAACTACATAGTACATCAAAATAGCTAATGCATAATTCGAAAAGATACCTACTAAGCCAATTGGCCAATTCAAAATTTTGTGATGCTCCATGCTCGATGCACAATAATAAACAACACAAATATGTGATCGGAAAAAATGCCCTCAAGTTTCTAAGAACAAAAAATCTCACAAAGATTTTACACTAAAAGAGAGTTAAAATAAAATCGATATCTATCACGGATAGAAATAGGAATGATGATTCCGTTCTCAAAAACAGAGAGGATTATGTGGGAGTAGATGGCAGAGTTGAACAATGTGTTATTCATGAACAGTAAAGAATCAGACATGACAGTCACGGGACACATGAACACTCTCTCAGAGTAATGATATACAGAGAGAGGGAGAGCAAGAGATCGAGAGAAAGAGAGCGAGAGAGAGGGTGAGAGATACAGGCACAGGGAGAAGAGATAATGCGCTACCACGAGAGTGACCCGGGGTGAAAAGTGAAAATGGGAAGAAAAATCACCGGAAATTGAGCAAGAAATAGAAAATACAGAAAGACAGACAGACATGCCAGTGGTTGGGGCTGACACATGTCTTTCTCTCTCTCTCTCTCTTTATCTTTCTCCTCTATCGCGTTCTCTCTCTCTCCCCTTCTCCACCTCTACATTCTCGAATTTTTTTGGCCTGGCTGGTCCGCTGGTCCCACAATATTTAATAAGAATAAAATTAAATGTTGCGAACTAATTCAACAATAATTATAAAGCAGAAAATGTAAGTCCCAAGGAATGATCTTACTGGTACTACAACATACAGATACCACAACATCAGATACGTAGCCAACAGCTGCTAATTACCGTCGCGCTCAGTAATTATGTCCAAACGAAAACTATAGCAACATATTTAATTATATAACCTACATGTACAAAGAGGTAGGGGAAAAAAACTTTCCTTTAATTGCTATTTCCTGAGGCACGCAACTGTGATCTACTGATAATTACAGTAGGTTTCGTTCTCAAAACCACAAAAATTACAACTACAACTTTACAAAAGAAACCAATAACAACAGGAGACAAACTTCGTAGTCATGAAACAAAGCTTAAACTTTCCTACAATTATTCTGCTGCTCACAATCAGTGCAAACAAAGACTACTCATACTTTTGAGCTATTTCAACAAGCGTAATCTATCAGTCAAATATCACGAATAAATAGATCAACGGGTGAGTCTGAGCCCTGTGAGCACATAAGCAGACAAGCAGACAATACAGACACAGAAACTAGTAATCACTGTAATTGTAATCAACTCATTGTGAGATTGCCAAGAAAGAACAAGGATAATATATGGATCCTTTACATCATTAACGTATTTAAAGCGAAATACCGGCCGGTTTTTGAAACGCACCGTGGACTCTGACGTATTTATGCTCATTTGCTCGAATTTAGCTCGATTTTTTATTCTAATTTATGTTTGTTTGCATAAGCTGCATAAGAATTTCGATGTGTTTCAAATACCGGCCAGTATTTCGCTTTAATACAGAAAAGTGTAAAACCCAATTTTTTAATAATACATCATCACTCCCTTTTGAGCTCCCAGTCCGCCAATAGTGCGAAAGATTTTAAAAACCTTGGGTACTGGGTAGGTTTCCGGGATTTCGTACTCGTCCAAAATACGCCAGGTAACATATTGATACAATTCTAGAGTGCACTTATGTTTTGGACAGTAACCCCCAGACGCAGACACATTAAGGAAAATGGAAATAACAGGAGACAAGTAGAGAACGTAGACAGTTAGAGAGTACAGAGAACGAAAGGTGAAAATAGCGGTAAATACCGAGTTGGCAAACACAAATATGACTGTTTAATGGCCGATCTATTATTGTGGGATTGAGTGCCTGTTGGTTACTCGCTCAAATACCCTTACCCAGACTTTCCAAAAACAGTAAGTAGTATACGACAGTCTAAAACCTGAGAATAAAAGGGAAACTAATATAGTGTAAGCGTAAGCGCTAAAAATAAAAAACACACAGTACGCTCTCTTTATCAATGTTACTCGAGAAAAAAAACTCGAATGTGGGAATAATATATATTCCTTTCCTGCAATGCAAGTGTATCAAGAAAGTTAATGTACATACAATACAATTGCCAAATCAATGTCAGATCAGTAGAATGGGGGGAGAGAAAGAGAGAGAGAGAGAGAGAGTAGAGAATGAAAGGTAAAGAGAGAGAAAGAGAAAGAAAGAGAGAAGGAATCATGGAATAAGCTCTCCCAGCTTTACATCGATAGGCATTTGTTCCTCCTCTCTTTTCCCAGTCATTTCTCTTTCTTTTTTAATTCCTCCATCAGTAACAGGTGTCTTTTACACTTGGTCACAGAGAGAGAGAGGTAGAGAAGCTAGAGGAGAATAGCAGAAGTGAGAGATAAAGAAACTAGAAGAGAGTTAGACAGATAGAGAAAGAAAATCATGAGCATTTTCCTCTCTAATACTCCACAATTGCGCACTATTTCATTCTGGTCTCTCTCCAAATTCCTCTCTGAACCAAAAATAAGATAAGAGGGATGAAAATGAACCACAAAGAGATCATGGAATGAAGAACGAGGAGAAATGATACTTAAAAAAAAATATAGGAACCTTTCCTACCAAATAGCGCGATAATGATTGATTTAGAAAAGAGAGAAACTCGGTGCTCCTAAAGGGTTGGTTGTAGAAAAAATGAGCTTTCGAACAGTGCATGCTTACGATTAAAGACACAAGCACAAGCACACACGTGCGTGGCATATCACCACACTAATTACCCGTTCAAATTTCATATGGTCAAATTCACAGGGTCAAGCGGAGGTTTAAAATCAAAGCTTGAACGAAAATACAAATATTGCACTATTTTACTACAATAAATAACAGAAGAACAATATCAAACCAGTATTAAAAAACTCTTACTAAAACCTAAGAGCTATACCAACCAATTAACTTATATATTCTAAATGTTGTATAAGCTAGCAGAAAAAGGGAGACATTGCCCACAGTTCACCACCACATATGCTAAACTAAAACTACTGGGCCAAGGGCCCAAGGGCCTTCGTCATATGAATAAATTATGAACAACAAACACACAAAAAGTGGGGTAGAAAAGGGAATGATGAGGTAGAGATGACGTCCTGAGGCCATATTCACCACTCCGATTCCCTCGGGGAAATGGTCCCTGAGGACAGAAAATAGCATCCTAATGTGCGACACGCAGAGAAAAAGACGGGGAATTCCCCATGGGGAATAGAGTGGTGAATATGGCCTCTGAAGTTCTACATCAAGGAACATAGATGATATGCTAAGGTACAAAAAATGCACCTGATACTAATCAACTTCGGATTCAGTACAGTAAAAACACGTAAGGTAAAAGTAATAAAAAACAATAAGCTCCTTGAGATCTTGTTCAGTTTAGTTGGGGTGGGAATTGTGCTGTAAAAGAGGAGTATGTTTTTATACTTCTTCATGGGATATAGAGAAGGACAGGCGGGTGAATGTACAAACGAAAGTGGGAACTCTCTCCCGCCATGTCCCTTTTAACATACGATCTCTGTTTTTCACTGGAATACTTCCCGGCTGTCCCAATATGCAGGAGCTGGGAAGGAAACTGGGAACTATTACCAATTACCATACTCTCTAACTAAACTGGTAATGGGCATACTTCATAACATAATGGAAATAAGACACCCATTAATGTATGACTGAGTTTGGCAAAGAGTCAAATTACACGTCTATTTTAACACAAAGAAAAAAAAGATGGCCACATGACCAAGTGCAAAGAAGGACCAAAAAGTTTCGTTGATTTAGCAAATATAACCCGCTTAGTTTTGTTTTTTAATCTTGCTTCAACCAAAAACCTAAAATCCTAAAATTTATAAAATCAAGACAGTAGTACTTCCTCTCTCTCTCTCTCTCTCTATCTACTAACTACTTGAATTTAGAATGTTTTCCATACTACGAGTCGCGTGCAAAAATTGTGCCTTGGGCCTTGGACACTTGAGCTTTTTCTGAATTCCAAATATTGCCAACGATAAAAGATTAACATATTCTGAAGAGAACGGTGAGAAAACTAACGTAAGCTTCTAGGTCCGAAAGTCAGAACGTGGGACATCTTGGGACCTGGGCTTGGGCCACAAGGCATAAACCATAAACACCCCCAACTAAGACCAACAAGGAGCACGCATGTTTTCGAAACCCAAAACCCCCCGAACGAAAAGTGTTTTCTTCGTCAATAAAATTTCTAAAAATGAGTGAAAAGGAAGAGTATTGGTTCATCGTCCCAACAACGTCCAAGTTGTTTGTGAGGAAAATAAGAAAAAAAGACGAGGCCAAATTAATAAACTCTTGGGCAGGACGCTCAAAAACTAAATAAATTTCCCAATACGAAACACCGAAGGCAAAAAAGGAAACGTCTTCTAATGCAACTATTTGCAAGCACGAAAGCTAAACACAAAATGAAAGACAGAACACTCCATGATTGAAAGCAGTGAATTCTAGCAAAAACTACAGTAACTTAAGTCTGAGTCTGAAAATCTGAAAAACAAACAATAACAAATTAGAGAATATTAGGTCTATCAAGGAGCAATAACCACTTATATTTACTCTTAAGAATTGGTAAACAAAGTATCCAATAATGAGTGCTCCCAGGTCCGGGAAACCCCCGGAGAAGAACCAAAAAGGGCTAGGCTGCGCCTAGCCCCAAATACTATTTCTCAGTAATATGCACATATAATTTATATATCCTAAACCGTGTTTTACCGATAAAACAGGGACTACCAACTACACCGGAAATTTGGATTTTGACCATTTGGTTCTCTAAATTTAAATAACCAAAAACATTGTAAGATAACATTTCTGAATTTACCACGAGATACAAGATGAAGATATAGCCCTAAAACCCCATTAAGTTTAAAGTCTTCCGACTATCAAAATCCAAAAAAAAAAGCAAAAAGCTAAGAAGCCTTGTCATGTCATACACCATATGGTCCCATTAAGTAGGGAGGAAATTGCGGTCATTTATTATAAAAAATGACTTCCATCCGGGGGCGCAATAATCATAAAATCGTGTGCGAGAGAAAACATCAGCTAATAAATAGCCCACTGGTTTTTGGAGGCCGGCATCCGGGCGGGCTAATTAAAAGCCCACCGCTTTCTTGCTCATTTCTGATCATTATAAATAATCGGCCAAAGCTCTAGTTTAAATCAAAACACACTGCTCTAGTATGAATGGCACACATCAGACCTAGTTGAGCTACGCGTTTAACACGAAACATTAACAATAAGAGCCATAAACAAAAGTGCGAAACGATAAAAAAGGATATACTTGCAATATTATAAGTATACTTGCAAAAGCAAAATGATGAATCCCGAGGATAATAACTACATAGGACTACACAGAAGACCCTCACGCTGTGATAAGATTCCCGAGTTTCAGCAATATACATCACGTAATACTGTCATCATATTAAAACCACACAAGAACTACTTTTCCCGCATTTAAAAATCCTACAAACTACAAACAAAATACTATACTAATTATTCTCATAATACTCAAACATGTGATGTGGCCGTTGCTTAATTACCAGCTAATTGAGAAAAGAAAATCAACCACCTAGCGAGCCTCAAAGCCACAATTTATAATTTCATTATTTCCGCACGCAATTACTTATTACTACACATAAAAAGGGCATTGATTGTGTTTGCTTGATGAATATGAATATAACTAGGGGCTACAAATGTGAATACAATCTCACCAATTAATACAAAAAGGTAACGAAGGAAGGAGGTATTATTTTCAATAGAAAAATATGTTTCTGTACATATGAATAAGTAGGCTGACCGATATGTAATAGAACTGCAAGCAAGTACAGTACTACTACACAACAGGTAACTGTTGACGCTAGATATAATAAGGCTAACTAGGGTGTGAAACTTAAAAAAATATACTTATTGTCGGGCCAGCCCAGTCCCAGCCCTCCCTCCCCCTAGCGGGCCCGCTTGTCATTCAGACAAGAGGTTCTCAGACAAGGGCCTCTACTGACACAACACACACAAAAAAACAAAGAGAAAATAGAAAAAAGCAAAGAACTAAGATTTAAGCTATGAAAAGAAGAACAGAGGAGGAGAAGTGAACTAAGACATATGCCAAAATAAAAAATATGAAGTTCGCTTTATAACCACCAATAAGAGTAGTTGTGGTCTACGAATTATCTGAAATAAAGTTCACGGTGAAACCAATAGAGTGGAGATATTATAAAACTTATGCATATTGTAATGTTTTTCTACCCGCGGTGTATTGCAACATCTAACTATAGAAGAACGAAAGCTACGAAAACAGAATTTAGTTCAAACGAAAATAAAAGAATAGAAGTTCTAACTAGGACTCAACTTCGCTATCAAAACAAGCAAAACTCAAAAAAACTAGATCAGAAAAATGATTAAGGATTCACTATTTTTAGCCCAAATCCCTCCTACTAGAATATAAATATAGTCGAAAAAGGAAGTCACAAGACCAGAAAAATAACAGAAAACGACGCTAATTCCAGACTGCAAAATAAGTTGTGTTTCCACAGTAACAAAATTAGGTAAGTAGACGATTACTCACAAATATCTAGGCATACAACATTAGGGATGCAGATGTTGCTGTGTGAAACGATATGATCCTTTAAAGCGAAATACTGGTCGGTTTTTGAAACACAGAGTAGACCAGCACTCTTATGCAGCTTATGCAAATGAACATAAATTAGAATACAAAAAATGGAGCTAAATTCGAGCAAATTAGCATAAATACGTAAGAATTCAGTTGTCCACGATGTGTTTCAAAAAACGACCGGTATTTCGCTTTAAATACGTTAGTGCTAGGCTAGCAGCTAGTATTATAGTAAAGGATCCATATGTTATCCTTGTCCACGTCCACCACGATGTGTTTCAAAAACCGGCCGCTATTCGCTTTAAGCTAAAGACAATAGGGGGAAGTAAGGGACAAGAAAGGTGTATCCGCATGTATCGAGAATGTTCCTTAAATCCTTACAAACGCGTAAACACCAATTGTTCACATTTTTCAATAGCAAAACAACGGTACGGCCAGACTCCGACGAGAGTTACTTAAGTTACTTTACTGATAAAAAGTTTAAACCTAAGGCTAAAAGTCCTACAAAGCCGAACGCATTAATAATGACTAAAGCAAAGTCGAAGTGTCGAAGTCGGTAAAAAAAAACGGATCTCAAAAACTAATGTCAATTTCGAGCGCAGAAGTACTTGATCTACTGAGCAAATAGAGGTAGCAGAGAGGTAGAGAGAGAGAGGTAGAGAGAGGTAGAGAGAGAGAGAGAGAGAGAGAGAGGGAGAGACATAGAGAGAGAGAGAAAGAGACAGAAGCAGAAACGGGACCGAGCCAAAAAGCCCGATAAACCATAGAAAATAAAAGACAGAATAACACGAAAAATTTGGAAACGGAAAAGAGTTCACGCAAAATAAACATCACGCTGAGAATAACGATAACACATAACACCGAATGGTCAGGGTCAAGTCAAGGTCAGACCTTCACCTGCACAAGACCTGCACAAGACTAAGACACAACTTTGTTTGATCCTTATGCGGTGAAGTAATAATAGTACAAACAGTCAAAACACATTAGAATAAAGAAGGAACCAAAATAATTCATACGTTTGTTCGGTTTAAATAAGACTTAAAACAAGCACTGAAACCACTTCAAACCTCTACTGGTACTGGTTCTCAGTAAACATTGCGCGCCCTTTCCCGGGCATATTTCCTATTTTCATACATTTGAAACGAGTTCGTTGGGAAAAACAATAACCACGTTCTCACTATGAAATTTCAATTTTCAACAATACCCATACTAAATGTAAGGTTCATAGCTGAAACTGCTGAAAATGTACCAGAGGCTCGATTCACAAAATAAACGCAAGAAAAATTTGAGTACGAATGTATAACAAACTTGAAACATAGTGTTCGTACGGGAACTCTACACCAAGGACTAACTTATCGCTAACCTCCTAACGCCTCGAGAGAAAATTTCTAACACTCCCTAGATTCGATAATGCGCATCAAAACCTGTGAAAAGTTGAAAAGCTCAAAAATCTAATCGTTGGTCCGCACATACTTGTTTGAAGAAAGAAAAAAACATACGAATAAGAATAAAGTGGCAGGGAGAAGCTGAAAAAAGAGGAAACCGAAGGTATAGATTTCACTGTGACAAAGTCTCAAGTTACAGCTTCGTCATCATGGACAGCCTTTTTATTTAACCCCATACAAAAGCGAAATAAATGGTGCGGCAAATGGGTTCACTCGAAATAACCATGAATATGCAACCCGTCTACAGTAGTCACTATAGCATTGGTAGTATAAATCTAATTGAATACAGAAAGTTGTTTAAAAGTGTCAGTACACATTTCATTGTCAGAATGTACGTTGTAAACAGTGAACAATAAGCCATACTGTGTTCCCTTGAATTGAATACCAAAGCACACTTTTCAACCGTAAAACATTAATACTGATAATGTCTTATAGATCACAGTAAGCTATGCCAAAGTGCCGAATTGTCAACGTCAACCCTAATTAGCATATACATAGCCTGTCATAACAGCTGATTTCAAAAACCGGATGTTGCCTATTGCCTAGCCGATTATCGATACCAAACATGTGATATGCAGATAGACAGAGACAGAACAAGAAAGTGGCAATGATAGTTGTTACGCATCAATCAATCAGCTGATTGAATGCCTCGAATAGACAATAGACATGATTTGCGAACTGTGAAAATAGAGAACTGATAATGTACGCGGCACGCCAATCAACGATCGGGGAATGGGTCGGGAAAAGATACCTAATCAAAAAGCTTCAAAGGGGGTTCAGCAACCCATAGAAATAAAGGGAAAAAACAAGTCAACCTCAACTCAGCGTTATCTATTACAGACGTACAAAAGGCTTACGTGCACCATGAAAATGTAAATTAATATATGAAGACATCTCGAAGTCTCGAACAAATTCACCCACAGCTTAGTTAACTCCCTAATTACACAGCAACCCAGCCAATCCCGCCTAGGTTCAAATTAACAATGATAAAACTCATATGACGTCGTCAAATACCCAAGTTGAGAATTTCACAAGAGGGGGAACTAAGGGAGAGGAAAAGGGAAATCTTTTGGTTGTCCACGTCCACGACGGTGTCTAGGCAGTCTAGGACAAGTTGGAGGCTTGGACCACGTCCATGGAGATTAGGGTATTAAGACGGTGCGGGGAGGCGAGAAGTGCGCCCCTTACGCACTGATCAACACACAGAAAAAAAGAGAGAGAAAGGACGCTAAGTTCCGTATTACTCACTTTCAAAGCTTTGAACTACGACAACGTCAGAGGGGTTGTTTTAGCAAGTGATTTGTGCTTGAATTACAGATGTTTTCGAATGAACATTCCCACCCTAGACAGAAATCAATAACCAATAATCAGTAACGAAAGCCAAAGATCAAGAAACTATGCATCAGCTTCTTCACACTTGCTTCACGACCTCTCTCAAGTGCCCTAGCCTACAAATAGAGACAAAAAACTAGTTAAGAAGTTAGAGTTCCAGGGGATATCTGTCAATAATCACTAAATAATCAGTGCAGGTCGGATGGGGTTAGTCTTTGTCGGGCGGGGTTGATTTCGTGTGCTTAGGCGATGTGCCACCTCTCTCTTTCGTGTACACACAAAAAACCCGGGGTGAAAACTGGCTATTGCCGGGGTCGCGGGTAGGCTTGCATGCCCGCGCGGATAAAGGCAGGCTCGCCGGCAGCAGAGACGAGAGAAATAATCATCTAATTGACAAGATTCAGAGATATACACACATAGATCAGGGCGCGTGCGCTATGAACCGAGTGCATGCCGGTGGCATCAGATCACATACAAAAGAAATATATTGACAAGTAAGCAAAATGTTTGCAATTAAACTGATGAATGTAGGGTTGTTCTACACTACGAAGTGCACCATGGATGGAAGCAAAAAGTCATGGGAAGGCTGAAGGCTATTGAATATGTAATTTCAATTGCCTTAATTTGAATAGGTGGTCAATAATCCATAATCATAACCTATGTTCAATAAATGAATATGGATGTGACCAATCGAGACATCGAGAGAGAGAGAGAGAGAGAAGAGACACATCGAGAGAAATATATCATCTGTTTTCGGTTCTCACAATATAAGGTTGAGCCGACGTCTTCTTCCCCTCAGCTGTAAATTAGATTACAAGCAGGGAGAGAGAGAGGGTTGAGACAGAGAGAGAGAGAGCGAGAGAGAGAGAGACAGGGAGGGGAGAGAGAAAACAAAATAGGAATAGGTAAGGGAAGGAAACATGTTGTAGAGAAAAGTTTGAAATACAAATGCTTCACCTTCACATTTCAATCCAAAAAAATAAAGGGGTAAAATAATCACAACCAGCTAAATTACGATATGATGCCAACGAAGGATGTGACAAGCAAGAAATAATACGGAACCTGGAGCTGAGGGCATATTCACCAGTCCGATTAACTCGGGGAAATAGTCCCTAGCATTCTAATGTGGGAGGCGCAGAGAAAGAGACGGGGAATTCCCCATGGGGGATTGAGTGGTGAATATGGCCTCTGAATATAGGGATAATGGAACATATTCAACTAATTAAAAGTAAAATTCACTTGCATATGTAATTCATTTCTACGATAAAGGACCGAAAGCACCCGTTCTAAGACAACTGTAATTTGTCAGTTATATACTAAATACTTAACCCATACGAAACAAACCCTAGGAAAAACCAAAAATGGATGGAGGCAAATAAAGACCAATCGTAGGAATTAGGAATGTCTGCAGTCTGCATGTAAATGCAAAGAATAAACTATGTCCACGTAATACAAAATAAATAAATCACAATTAAAATCACTTACCGTGTACGTAAGTGACCCTCGATTCGACGGACAGTCCGATACAAAACCTGCTTCATTCGAAAAAAAAAAGAAAAAAAGGGAAATCAATAAAATAACCACCGCCCAAAAATACCAATCAATCGATAAACAAATCAATAATCAGATAATCTAACCAACCTTTCTTTTTCTTCTTTCCACTCCCATTGAGTTGTGTGGACGGTGAGACATATTCGCCTTCTTCGAGTTCGTCCTTTTTCTAAAATAAAAAAATGAATAATCTATGCACACGTAATCTAATGGGGTTTCCAAGTATCCCAAAAATTCGGTGTGATTCTGTCAATACTACCGTATTTCTGCACGAAACCTTCACATATAATATGGAAAATAAATAAAAAATTCTCGTGTAGGTCCAAAATACTGTAAATTTTCTCCATACTTGCAATTGCAAACCCCATAAGACCATGTAACCGTACAGGGTACAGGTACAACAGACAGTTACGTAACCGTTGATGGCTAAATGTCATAAATGCGTTATAACGATAATTAACTTACTAGGTACTGGTTTCTGATTCAAGGTTCAACACAACAAATAATCAATGCCATAAAAATAGAACGAACCGAACCAATATTAAAGCCTTAGAACAAGTCGCGGACGCAAAACGTTCCACAGGAAAGTGAAAACACCGATTTCGCACCGATCATTTGTCAAAAAGCCCCGATTCTTTCAAGAAACCCCACAAAAAGCCCGATCATGCCCCGATTTCGCCCCGATCACAAATAATCGGAGCATAATTGGGAACGAGGCCGGATTTCGCCCCGATCACGGCCCGATTTTTTGAGGGACTTGATCGGGGCGAAATCGGGGTATTTTTCAAAAATAATCGGGGCGAAATCGGGGTTTTTAGCTTTCCATGGCACAATTCACATACAGTACACAATACAATGTAAAATAAGCTTCTCATTCCATTATTCCAAATCCAAAAATAACTCTCCAACTCACGTGTGACAAAATCGTCTCGTGGTTGTTAGTAGACATCGTCATTTTTCTGTGTTGAGGATGAGATCTGAAGCAAAAGGTACATTCACATACAATAATGATGCACACTCACTAAACTCAATGAGTCCGGATTTATTTATGCAAATATATAGCAAACACTTCTGACCGGACGAGCCGAAGAGGTAAACAAGTTATAGGCCTATTTCAAAACTTGCTCACATAAATAGACGTACGCTTATGCCAAAGAGTGCACAGCAAATAAACAGCACTTTTCACGGCAGTGACCGGAGCTAAAGAAAAAACCCTTATTGGACTGGAACTACTACATAAATGTTTCTTAATAACTCTACGACAATACCCTATTGACAGACCAGATTTTTTCTGATTTGGTTAATTTGGTAATAATGATAATTAACAAATAGACAAAAAATATTAAAATTAAAACTCACAACTGTCAGTCAGTTCTTCAGTCTCTTCGATAAGAAAAACCCGTTTCTCTATGAGGGATTGGCTTCGAGCCAGTACCTGAAAAAGGCTAAATTTCAAAATTGGACAGTGGAAATTGAAAGTGACGAAGAAAACAGCAAATCACAAAATTCAAGAAGAATGAAAAAAGCGCCGAACAAATCAAAACATTCACATTACAAAACACTGTGAAACGGGAAAGATAAGTCACACAAAAATAAACAAACTCTCAAAATATATGAACGAAAGCAAAAGTACAAAGTACAAATGTACAAAGATCAGCGTCAATTTCTCAAAGGTCCACATGCATATTATAAAAATAATTAACTGATTTAACTTTCCCGAAACAAAGATTAAGAGATAAAATGGACAAAAAGATAGTCAATTTAGCTAAAAGTGAATAAATGAGTCAACCATAAATCAAAATCAAAGAATAGGCATCACAGGCCGAGAGAACAGTGTAATACACCACACACACACATCACATGGGCAAAATGGATAGGAAAAAATAGGGGAGAGAGAGAGAGACAGAGAGAGATGAAGAGAGAGAGAGAGAGATGAAGAGAGAAAGATAGAGAGGACAGATAAAGAGGGGAAATGAAAAAGGATTACAAGGTTGTGAGCAGAGAAGAGAGAGACGGTAAAATATAAATGGAGGGATAGCAAGAAGAAAGAAAACGTGATGGGGTAATAATTGCATATCACCAACACATGGTTCAACCATAAAGCATTACTTAAGCATAATGACAACTGGAGAGCGAGACATCCAAAGGCATTAGACGTTGGACAGTTGATCCATAATTCAATATTCAATACTAAACATTTTAAGCACAGGGAGGAAATTTACATAATTTACAGCCATTTAATAATCAATACTAAAACTAAAAGCTGAACTAAACCAAAACCAAACCACGTGCTAGGATGACACATTTCTCACTACAACAATACAAGATCAACTCTCTGGGGCGTGACAAATAATGAAATAATACACAATTTTGAAAAAAACTTAAAAAAAAAACGAAAGCTGAAATTAAATCATTAACGATGCGATGCTACGATGCAAAACAATTACTCACGAGCACACACGTACAACAAGAAGCCCAAATAAACACAAACAACAAATACTCAATTTTGAGAAAAACAGACAGCCGACCGAGTATACACAATACAATACAATACAAAAGCGAGGTAAGGCTTCAGCCATAGAATATCCTACTAGCACAATAAATTCACACTCTAAATATCGATCCAAAATACATATATGTTGAAATTTTACATACTAACAATAAACAATGAGCTTTTTCAAATACAAATATTATGATCAATTTCTCAGTGCCAAAGTCAAAGCACTAAACAATTCTTTAATAATCCCCAACACAAACACTCAATATATATAAACCTTGTTTCCCTGTTATCTCCAAAAGGCGCTTGTCCAACACCAAAAACGAGTTTGCAAGCATTTAATAGACAGTGAGACGGACAAATAAGAGTGTTTAATCTATTTATCAGTCGCTGATAAAACACTATCAAAATGGGACGAAATAGAGAGACAGGGCGGAGGGATCAGAGATAGAGGGGAATGAGAGGAGACTGTTGTTTTGCAAGAGAGAACAGAGATGAGGTGTCATCAAAATGTTGAGAGGTGATACATAAGCATACAGCTTTCTATTTCATGTGCAATCAATACGGAAACTGGTCATGAAAATAAAACAAAATCAATGAATACTGAACTATTTCTGTATCAGAGACCAGACACTAAATCAATTTCAATTTCAAGAAGGTGCAAGCCCGAAAGACCGAAAATGAGAAAAGTGAAATTTACACTTTGCCACACTCTGCAATTGTTTGTGACGGCAAATAACACTGATGAAACTTGGGTTGCGCGCGGCGAGCTCCTGGCGCGGAACTTCCGCGCGGCGATGTACAGGCGAGACTTTGGCGCAGGCTGGGCGAAAATGGGAAAAATGATCAAAAAAGTGACCCAACCTTAGAAAAAAGGTGCGCGGGGAGCTCGCCATACCTGCGCCAGATTGGCGCCAGGGATCACACAGAAATGTTTTGCTATTCAGTCAAGTACGCAGCGAAATGGGACTTGTGCAACGCCGGGTGTGATTGCTCCCAGCTCCCATTTGTTTTTACTTGTTTAATGCATTATTGTTTATATATTACGTTTTATGTAAGGTAAGTTTGAGTGCAACATAACTGTTTTCTCTATAGGAAGAGGATCGACCGATGTCAGCAACTTATAATATCTGTTTGAATGGAATTTTTGTACAATTTTTAATAGGATGTTTTTATCATTGCTTGTTTTAAATTTGTGGCTTCCTTTTTGCTTCTGTATAAACACTGGCTTTCCTACCGTAGCTTACTGCTTTTAGACAATGCACTTTGCATGCGAAACGGGCGTTTTCGACATTTTTTCTGGAAAATCCGAAAATGCTCTCCCAATCTATTTTCCTAGAGCATTGTTTTATTATTTCGCTTATTTTATGTAATGTTCGCTTACTGACATCATTTGCATTGACTTTCAGTTGCTTACCGCGTTCCTTCACAATGGAGAGAGTGCGGATCGTTCTCCCAGTCAGGACTGGTGACATGGAGGTATGTTTTTTGCATATTTGGTTTACCATTTTGCTTTCGATATTTTAACGAATTGGTGTCTCTGATCTACTGAACCAGTATCCTTTAAAGAGGCAGCCGCGTCTTACTCTGTTCCATGATTACGGCGTTATTGACGTTTCTTAACCTCAACAAGAACAAAAACTAGGAAATTTTTACCATCGAGCCTAGCCTTCTTTAATTTATTAGCACTGTGCGGGATTCCGACCCCTGGTCGTAAGGGTTAGAGAAATTTGCCGGTGAATCATATTAACATTTTGTCGTCTTATTTGTTACAGCCGTAGTCGTTCGATGTCTCTGGTTTGTTAACAATATTGCATTCGATTCGGCTGTCGGGCTGTCGACTATTTTTTACTGCGGCTGTATGCCAGACTTTATCTGTCTCTGCAGTTGAACTTAGAATATTCTACATATACCTGGTAAGCATTAGCAATAGGAACTTTCAACTAATGTATATTTGCCTTTTAGCTTTACTTTAAGTGAACAGTGAACTACCGTTAACAAGTTTTGAAACGACCAATGATTAAATGTATATTCTAGGCCCTACTGAAAAACTGGCGTTTTGTTATCGAGGACGGCGACTTGGTCTGTTGAAACACTACGGACTTCGCTGACATGTGGTAAGTAACATTGTAACATATTAAAATTTTTAACCTTTGTGTCATTTATGTAGAAGGGGCAAGGGGCAATTTTCCTTCTTTTTGTTTGTTCATGCTATCAGCCGGATTATGTTTTGTTTTGGTTGGTTTGTTGAAAATTACGCTTAAATGTTGGTGCTAAATTTTTAATTGAATTAATGCTCTGACTATTTATGCTTCTTGTTCTCTTACTTGAACTTGGCATAAATAACAATGCAAGTAATGGAGAGGGATGTTATTTATCTGCACACCGCGCATTCGAATATTTTCCGATTTTTAGCGTGATGACATAGCACTCTGGGGTGGGATATTTTCACTGTTTTTGCACTTTACGATATTCTAATAGTTTCAGAGTCTACGCCTAACGCCTCCCTGGACGTCGCAGTGGAAACGAAACGGCAGGAAAGAAGTCATTTGGGAAGGGAAGAGACAGGGAGGGAAGCTACAGCTCTTTCTGGGAAAGGAACAAAGGAAATAAGTGAAGGTTTGTATTTCTGGTACTTTATTATTATAAGCCATTATGCAACGTGCACTTTTCTTACATTTCATCGTAACTAGTCTGATGTAAGCTGCGTTTATATGACAGGATTCTTCGCTGCGTTGTGCGTTTTTCGCCCTATTTAAAACAGTTACCTCGTCCCCCAATCCCAGTTTAATTTAAAGCGAAATACTGGTCGGTTTTTGAAGCACATGGAGATGGAGTGTACCAGCATTCTTATGCAGCTTATGCAAATGAACATAAATTAGATAAAAAAATGGGGCTTAATTCGAGCAAATTAGCATAAATACGTAAGAAGTCAGTTTCCCACGATCCGTTTCCAAGACCGGCCGGTATTTCACTTTAAAAACTGAATTTCTGCACTCCACCGTAGTAGCCTAGCATGTAATTGATGTACATAATTTCTAAGTTCTGTTCATTTTTAATTGATTGATTGTATGTCCCATGCAAGTTCTCTTACACTAATGGCTTATCAAGAAACGTTCACACCCCTTATTGCCAGAAGGTTGAATGGAGAGGTAGATAGATGTGATCAATGCTCAATGAATAAGTGTATCATTTTCAGCCATCTCCAACACTGCGAAGTGACAAGGCTGTCCTCGACTTCGGAACTGCGAATGAACGGGAAAGAGGTCTAATACCAAAATTTTTATCATGTTCATACTTGTGTTTTGTTTTACGTAATATATTAGTCGTTTTATATAATTACAGCTCGTTAGTGGAATCACCGAAACACGATTTTAATAGCAGCATTGAGGATTATACAGAACTAAGACTTACTGTCCGCCCAACTAAAATTTTTGCAGCTGTTAATCGTTTTTATAGTACTTGTACCCAATGAACCGCTAATGTAACTGGGACCACAATTTGTTGTCTATAACTCAGTAAACGTGGCATGATTGACTATAGACTACTGTATTAGGTTAGCTGGCTATGCTATGCAAAAAGATTCTGACTAGCTGTGTTTCGAGAATATGACTTTATGATAATGCCGTGACCGTTAGCTAATAACTGTTTCCTTAACTTATTATATTCTAGCTAATAACAATAGCTTGTGAATGCACAACGAGTAACTTCCGGTTTTGATAACGACTTTGTATTTATTTTCATATTTCATACCATAATTCATTTAGTGAATATAATAAGTGTATATATGCAGTCCACTTTTTGTGATATGTGTTACTGTGCTAAATCCCTGTATTGCTTTTTGTGTATTGTCAGGAACTGAAGTAAATAAATACTTATTATATTTTGTCTTCTGTGTGTTATATTTTGTTTATTATTGAGTTTTTATTGTTTATGCTAGTGGTTCCCCGGTGGGAATATTTCACGGCCGATTTTTCGATTCTGGCGCAGACTGGGCGCAATCCCGGCGAAGTCTGGGCGCCGGCCTGGCGCAGACTGGGCGCGGAAATGGGTGCGCAGCGTGCCTGTGGCGCACCGCCTTTTTCTTCGCCGCGCACCCGCCACATCTGCGCGGCGCGCAATCAAAGTTTAGCGTTGTAGGGCGCATTCGAGTTGGACATTTTCCGGAAAAGAAAAGAAAAAAGTGGTTCGAGATGGACACCCAGAAAAAAAATAATACACGCAAAATAATTGTCGAAAATGCAATTGTACCGTAATTGAAACTAAAATCAATCGATCATTTGTATGTGTATGCGTGGCAATTGCATTCTTTTCTGGTGAAATCCATCTCGAACCAAAAGTTTTCTTTTCTTTTCCGGAAAATGTCCAACTCGAAAATGTCCAACTAAGCAACACATTTGGCTTTTGAGGGTTGAACTCTGTAGTTTGTATCGTTACTGACAAGAAGAGAACAAGTAACACAACGAGAGGCAGAGATGGAGACGGTGAGGGAACAAGTTAAACAATAAGAAGAGGCGAGAGGTCAGAGACCAGAGACGCAGCGACGGCTTTAGTTTTTGCATGGGCTCATAACTCTACGTGAACGACAAATTTGCAATGCAAGTATGCCAGTTATTGGCATCCTCAGCATATCCAAGAAATCATGAAAGAAGAAAGAAGTAAAGAAAGAGGTCCATATAAACAAAAACCAATATGACAAACTAACAAAGCTAATAAAACCTCCAGAATAAATAAGCGATAAGATTTTTTGACGAAAAAAATTCCATATGCCACACTAATTGACTAATACACAGATAATAACTAGTTATTATGAACGAAGATGCGCACGGCTATTACAAACAAAGAACATAACGCAAGAATATAACATTAAATTCGATTTCGATGTTTGCCCTTTGCCATGATCTGTTTGTTACCAGTGTTACTCATCCAAAAAGCAAGGTAAGCTGAACGCTGAAATATTGAGTAAGAAAATAGAATACCCTTATGCAATGATTCAACGTTATTACTCACCTTCCGTTGGTAAGGATTTGCCTGACCAATCTAGAATGAATCTACTTGTCTACTAAGCTCCGTGTGTGTCTCATCTCTCACCTTCTTTACTAATTAATTACATATTTTCAGTTTAATTATGATCTATGACTATGATCTATCCAACTCCAACAACAACAAAAAAAAAACAGGAATTTCATATCTAAAAACCTATACCAATAAAAAAATAAGTAAAGAAAAACACAGCAGCTGATAGTTAAAGCTAACCTATCTTTTATTTCATATTAAATTAAAATTAAATACATTACTTGTTATTTGTTACTGTAAAAATTAAAAAATGGAGCGGCTTAGCTTCTATAAAATATCATATCATGTTATGCATAGCGGATGGTTATTACTTATTACAAAAAAAAAACAAGAATTTCAATTTCAAATTTGAAAACCCCGTGCCGTTGGGTACTTGAGCCTTTTCAATCGACATCGTTCCACTATTTACATTGGACGAAATGACAGGGAGTGCGATCGGAATTTTGTTTGCTTTCGACCTTTTTACATTTGTATAAACTCGCTTACTCATACTCACTCAACGGCCTGAGGAGATGCATATAAACATCTCATTGCATACAAGATGGAAGACTTAGGGAGGGAAAATACACCAAACCCAAGTACAAGGTACAAGGGGTCGAATCTAAAAAATATATCATTTCGCAAATTATAATTACCACTTCATGAGACAGGACGTCCAGTGAACAATTAATATTATAAAGTACGACGGCATAAATCATGAATATTAATAGAAGCACAAAAAAAGACCACGCCACTAAAGCAGAATAAAACTGCTTCCACACACATCACTATAGACCCTTTGAATTTTGAATTATAAAGGACGTTTTGAAAAAAATCATGAAAATATTCTGATTCAAATTTTCAAATTAAAACAAAGAAACGGGACCGCAGACCGCATCATAATTAAAATGGGAATGCGTAATTAACCGGTAGCGGGAGCGGGAGAGCCATGCGCTCAACCGAGAAACAGATACATGTACATTCACATAACAAAAGCGATATGATCACTCATCACTGTCACCTTAAGTTGTAATTCAAATTAATCCAATTTCACTAAACTTAAACTTAAAAATAAGTGGTGAATGTAAACATCATCAAAAGATCTTCTCCAAAAATAATAACTAAAACTAATCGAAAGTCTCTAATCTAGATCCTACTAGTTCTTAAAGTAGAGAAGCGCGGAATGTGAAAGTATAAGAGAAAGCAAGATGTAGTATGTAAACGAGGTCAACATAGACCCCTCACCCCTACAGTCAAAGAAATAAGAAACAAGTAGAAAAACTGTTCCACACACACACTGCTTGTTTGAAAATTCTTAATGCTTAATCTTGCTTCCTTAATTCCTATCAACAACAAAAAGATAGCACATGAATGAACGAATAAGAAAGTAGAATAAAAAAAATACCGCTTAGCTTTACTGCAAACTAGTAAATCTTTGCTTAATAAAGCCATCTACTCACTATTAATAAGTCTCAATCATAATCCCATCAGCTTACTATCGTACTTTGTACTATTTCTATACAAATCACGAAATCCTTCAACTGCCACTGCCAAACATCAAATTCAAATTCAATCATTCACATAAAAACCATAACTTGCATGTTGCATTGCAGCTTCCGCAAATGCAAATATATCAATTATCTTCATTTTAACAAAAAAAAATATAAATAGCTCTATGCTGAAAAAATCCCCTATCCCAATTTCACCGATATTGGAGACAGAAAGTTAATAGACAAGAAAAAGAAGGAAAAAATTACACACACTCTCGCATGCACAGGCTCACGGATATCAGATGACAGTTTTTAGAGCGAGAGAGAGAGAGAGAGAGAGAGAGAGAGAGAAAGAGAGAGGCAGAACACATATATAACCTTCGAGAAAAGAAAAAAGACCCAACGAATCCAACGGAAGAAAAAAAAACTACTTAACCAAAAAAATTGGTGAAAAGGGAGAGAGAGAAAATAGATCAAGGGAGCACAAAACGAAACAATAATGCTGAACACTGGCCAATTATTTGCAGTTAGTGGGAAGCCGCGTGCTCTTTTCGTATTTCCGTTCTTTTAAGAGAAACGAGAAACGCTAGTCTAAAGCATATTGCAATTGTTCACAATCACAATGGAAACAATTTAACAGCTTATCAGAGATTATAACATACGGGGAGTCAGGTAAATCTGTAAAACATTATTACCAATACAAAACTACATAGGTCAGAAACACAACAGCTCTGTAACTTTTTCGTCTAAAAAGTAAACTGGTAAAGTCACAGATGATGAACGACTAAAAAGAACAAAACAAGCATTTAGATTATTAGATTACTAGTCGCACTCGCACAAACATGACAGATTAAAGATTCGCGATAAGCTGGTTTTAAATTCGATGTGAAATATAAAAAAAATGCTCATCGCACGTAGAAAAAAAGAGATATATTCAGGAAAATGAGGAAAATGAAATTTGTATACTCGATACTCTGCCCGAAAGGAACCGCCAAAAAAAGACGATAATAGGAGAAGCAACGAGTACAAGTGACAACATTAAGATTGTGAAATATATTCTAACTTTGGAACATACTCTGTATTCAGAAGGAAGGGGCAGGCAGAGACGCAGAGCGATAGAGGTAAAGAGAAAGGGAGAATACAGCGAGAGAGAGAGAGAGAGAGAGAGAGAGAAGAGAAAGGGAGAATAGAGCGAGCGAGAGAGAGAGAGAGAGTAAGGGAGACAGACAGTACAGAGAGAGAGGAGAGAGGACACAAAAAGGGTGTTCGTATTCCCACACGAGCAACAACCGGAAATGCATTAAGCCTTAAAAAGTCACCAAGTCAGGAAAACTGAAAACTGAATATTCTGATTGAAAAGTGGCGTTAAATAATAAATAATAAAATTGTAAAGCGACTAAGTTGAAGCTAAGCACGTTATTCAAGCCAGTAATATATCAAAAACATCATTTTACATATACGTTATGTATATTATTAACTGTAAATGTAACATTCCAATCAGCATAATATTATTCATACGCTAACGAATAGGAAACCAAGCGGTGATATGCAAAATGAAAAAATATTTCTTAATGTCAATTGTCAATGGCCAGTCAGTCTGCTTTACCTGAATTTACCTCTAAATATAAAAGGGGAGAAGAGCACAATTCGATGAAAAAAAACACAAAATCAAGAAAAATAGTGGGCTAAATTCGCGCATAGATAGATGAAAAACGGAGATAAATTGGAATTTTTGGGGGAAAGGAAAAGAATCAGAGACCTGACTATTTTTGTTTACGTCTACGAAAGACTAGAATAACCAAACAAAAGAAATAAACTAAAGTACATATAATATATACCCTCCACCACACCGACGATCACAAACTACAAACACACCCATCAATTATAGAACTAATTGGAAGAAAACAAAATAACAGGAATATATTTCACAAACCTTTTTGTTCCATACTGCCTGTTGATTACCTGTCGCAACAAATTATCATGTTATATAAATAACAAACTTGAGTCACAAATCAATACCGCAACCCAATGTAGTAGATATATATATATATATATATATATATATATATATATATATATATATTATATATACATAAAATTAAAAAGTCAGGAAATATGTCACTATGCAAATATATTATTGACACCGCATAAAACTAATATTAATAAGATTGGTCAGGCGTCCAAAAAAATATCAAGACGGGAAGTACAAAATACATAAGAAAACCCACAGCACACTCATTGCAGAAGATAGATGGAGTACTCCGGGGAGATATTTATGTTTTATGTCGGAGTCGGATAGTCGAAGTTCAAGTTCAACCTGCAATAAAATATATAGTCTTATACTTTAATACATAAATGACAAAAAAAATAGCAAAAAAAAACTTAAGCTTTCGAACTTTCGAGCAATAAACACAAAGAGTAACAAAAGTAACCGCAACTGTAATTCTATCAAAAGAAAGAGTAGCCTAATCTAATTATACACTAGCTAGCAGTTCATATAATAGTTGTACATACATAAAAACGGATACAATGATTCACAAACCACAGATTCACAATGTGATAGTGACACATGGTCGGAGCTTTGAATTCTCATTCTCATCATTAAGGACAACCCAACCCGGAACATCTTACGAGTATAGAATCCCCTGGAGAAACACAGTTGACGTTTTTTGAGAGAAAATTAAAAAAGAGAAAAACGGTGTGAGGAAACGTGACTTGGCGACTTTACAGATCTGCTATTGATTTTGTTCAGAAATAACTCTGAACTCAAAGGGGATAGTGAATAGCACACAGTTTCATATGATAAGTGAAGCACTCATTTTGCCACAAACTGAAAAAAGTTCTGAAATTTTGTTGAAAGTAGAATTTGGATTGGAATTTAGCAGTAGAACAGTGCGGGGTGCCGCTATAATTACCTAACCATAACCCTGTTGCTGCCGCTACTAGCTACACAGTAATTGTTGACTTGACTCCATTAACATTCTCTCTACCTGAAATCGAATTTCACGCTTGTTCGAATGAGCGTAAATAATGCAGAGATCGGAAAATGCAAAAAAAGAGTCAGCACACAGCACGGTGCTCTCCCTGTCTCCCTCTCTGCATGTGCAGTTCATTTTCTCTTCTGAACTCTCAATCCTTTTGTCGACGGGGTTAAACTGTTAAACATAATGAGGAGTATCTGTTGATTCAAGCAAAAGCAAACTCAAACCGTATCACCAGTCAGTGCCACTATCTGCTGCCGAACAATGACTTTAAAAATCGCAATATAACAAATATACATTACTGGAAATCCAACAATAATTGCCAAAAAAAGCGAAGATATCCTGATAAAGTTAAAGGGGATATAGCGATGAGAAAAAAATAAAAAAAATCACTGCAAACGGTTGAAATTAAAATGGGCGGAGTCTTGGTGAACTTCCAACAAGTCTCCTCACATGGCGATTCCCTGATGCGCTCTCACGCAATCAATAGACAAAGAACGACCGAGAAACGTGAGAGAGAAATATAGAGAGCTTAGAGGGAGAGAGCAAATTTGGGAGAGTGAAAGAAATATGGTGGGTGAGCAACAATTGGTGAGCAAGGTTTTCAATTTCCACGGGCGAATGTCCGATAAATTGATAGGAAATATGCGTGTTAGACATATCGGTATTGATAAAAATGTACACTGAATTCTAAAATAGAGTGCAAAAAAAGTTGCATAGATAACATTTTTTTATTTTTGAAAAAAAAAATTTACGATCAGCTGACAACACTATTCGGAGCAATATTAGCGCGGGTAATTCAATTTTTAAAGTTACGGTAGTTTCGACGCATAATGCAAAACCGCCACAAATGATTGTTTCTTTGGAAGATTTGTAAACCAAAAAAGGTTTCTTCGTGCGCAAATGGGTTCCAAAATACCAACAATGTGATGGATTGAAAGAAAATTAGCTTCAAATGGAAGCATCAGTTCGCTATGAGTTGGCATATTTAAATGTAGACTACTCCTACTCACAGTATGTTAAAAATATCAACTACCCTCATTTCAGGCTGCATAATATTGATAAGAAAAATCAAAATAGTGAATTACATCATCTGTAGCTGATGAATTCTGAAGAAGCTTTACTGGCTGGGCAACGACATGTTGCAAAGTAATATAGAGAATGTTAAGTGGCTCCATTTCTTTTATTTATGCAGTCATTCGTGATTCCATCCCATGTGCAAAAGTGTGACAGATGTCCGTCATAAAATCGCAAATGAATTTTCGAGCTTTCTTATAATTATAGCGTCTAATACAGTGTAAATATTTTTTCATTGGAACTAACATCAATCAACAAAAGGATTCTACCTCTTTTTCATGCCTAAAAATCTTCATTTTCCTCAGGCAATAGGAGGTTGATTAGCGTATGTCCCACCCACAAAGGTTCATTACGAATTTCATTTTCGGCTGGTTATTTCAGAGAAAGAAAGAGTATATTGTAGCGGGCTTGAAAAAGAATGAGTCAGCTCTGAATAAGAATTAAATTATTGCCTGACGGAAATAAACCATTCCGATGAACGTATTTTTTCACATTAAAGTTTTTTTCTTTTTTTTCTTTTTTTAAACTTTTTCTTCACAACTTGGGTCTTGTTGGCCCCCTTGGGGGCCCGGGTTCAAAAATTGGCTTGAGGGATCGCCAGTGATCGTTCCCATGGTTACGGATGTGATCATTTGATTTGATAGATGGGGCGCCCCACCAGTCAGCCCCAAACAACACCAAACCACCGTATCTTCGGAGCGGAGTCCCTCAACCCGTGGCATGTTCATCGGGTGCATACATGCTGTCCGACGAAGTCCAGAGCTGACAAATTAGATTGTTGATCCCTCTTCTTACGAATATGCTGCGGGGTATATAACGCGCGGGTTGGCGGCGCTCAAGGAACAGGTGAGTTTTCGGCATTCATCATACACATTTTATCAATAGAATTTTTATCAGTTTGTGGTCAGTTGGACCATTTTATTGTCTAAAAGGTCGAGATTGTAAAAAAACTGTAATTTTAATAATACTACAAATTAGTTAACCGAATTTAATTTCCTGCAGTGGAACAGTTATTCGATCATATATATCGTATTAGCTGTACCATACAAAAACTTTATATACCTGATTTTCAACACAACAATGTATATATATATAGGTTTCTATTAATGGCCAAATTCAATTTACTGAATATTCACATATACAATACTTACTTAGGACCAAAGAAGCAAACAAAAAGAGGTTATAATTCTGGGGAAAAGTTTCGGAAACCAAAGACACATAAGAGCCGCTTATCGTGCCTCTTTTCGACAGGAAAGAGGTAAAAAGCGAGGACTCTTTAGTCAAAAGAACAACTCTTTTCAAAAGAGAAGAAAGTACAAAATGTATGAAAAGTTATTCAAGTGGTTTAGTTAAAAATTAAATTGGTAGCACCGAATTTTCATGCGGTCTACGGTTTCCACGAATGCAAATCAAGTTGGATGAAGTCAATATATGTAAGTAGAGCAACGTGTAAGTTAGTTACCTAGAATTTATTGTTCTAGAACACTCTTGCTTAACTACTTATAATTGGCAAGTTCTCTAGAGATGTGGATTAATTTGTGGCTATGTATTTATGTCGTGCGCTTCGCTTTTTTTGTAATTTTTGCGCTAAAGAAATAAGAACGTAAAAAGAAGATTGAAAATGGCAGCAAACGTTCTGTTTGTCAAGATATTTAGAGTAATTCAGGTACATAGGCCTACTCTGCGTGTATACCCTCTTCGGAAGCCAGATTCTACTCTTGCGTCTCGCCGAAGTCAGTGTTCTTTTATTTTAGAAGGAGCGCGACACACCAACGAGAGGAAGACAACAGGAATTCCAGAGGGAGCATATAAAACAAAACAATAATAAAGAATATGTTCAGGCGCCAGACACTCAAGCTCATGCTCCTACTTTGCGTTTCCAGAACCTCTACCACACTCAGCTCCAGCAGACGTGCTGAAACTGCGTCTTGCCTCCCAATACCGTCAAGTATTGGCAAGAGAATAAATCATGCAATCTTACCGCACGCCTGAAATAGTAGGCTCCAGCAAACATAAACATTCGACGACTCATAGCTTATTCTAAAGGTTCATTCCACATTTAGCCCTTTACAAAATGTTGTCCCCGCAGGGACTTCCAAAAATTGGCTTGAGAGTCCGCCATGATGCTCCACATCCATGTGGATACGGAGTGCCACACATTTGCGCCTGACAATGACCAAACGCTCAGAAAAAAGCAAAAGATGGGCGGACGTTCTTTACCCATTTTAGTGGGCGCACCACACAAATGACAAGAGGCATTCTTTGGCACAAAGAGGCTTTGTTTCAAGACTATTTGCGGCTTATGTGTTAAGCGAGTTGGCGGCGTGCAAAGTACATTTTCAGGGCTTCAATTGACATAATTTACCATTTTCAAACTAAGAACACAATTTACCGAAGAAGGGGAATGCGATAGTGTTTCTTCTTTTTGGTGGGACCTTAATATTGTAAGATGATAGCGGGTTTAGGTGTTTATTTCAGATAGTGCAAGAAATATTTTTTGCTCTTCAGCAAGTTCTTAAAGCGATATGCTAGCCCCTTTGGAAAGTTTGCATATGATAAGCAAATCCTATGTATCCTATGCTAATTTTGTACGATCGTCCACGGCAATAAAACCCACATTCCATTGCACATTCATTCAATGCTTATTTAGTTTAAAAAGACTGCTTGCGGACATAGTTTGGAATATTACTCTTAAAGGATCGCAGTCACTCTAAAATGTCACTGCATGCTCCCGATCGGGAAGCAGCTGTCTGAACACGTTTCGTGATCCTGCGGTAGTTAAGTAGAACTACTTTTCTACCTGTTCACTCACTGAGTTGGAATTCAAATTATTCGGTTTTGGTGAAGTATTTGTCTCTATTCTTTACTAAATACAAGTAAACTCGAAGAAAAACGACGATTTTGTAGTGACTGCGATCCTTTAAAGAGAAATACCGGTCGGTTATTGAAACGCATCCGCTACACCAGCATTCTTATGCAGCTTGTGCAAAGGAACATAAATCAGAATAAAAAAAAATCGGGCTAAATTCGAAGTAACTGCCATAAAGATACGTAATTCAGTTGTCCAAGATGCGCTTCAAAAACCGGCTGGTATTTCGCTTTAAGAACTGCTGTCCCCGGAGGGACTTTCAAAAATTGGCTTGAGAGTCCGTCAAGTTGGCCCTGCAGTCCACGAATAGCGGACGCAGAGCGGCATGCCCCTTTCGGCCAAAGGCCTGAGGGGCGGCTGGTAGGCAACCCATTCCGGGCGCCTACCGCGTTGCTGGTTAGCCAATGCACCGATGAGACAGTAACATTGTACCAGAGTTACCGGTTCAAAACCGGAGTTGAGCGGACGTTCTCTACCCACCATGCAAGTTAGGTTACATAGGTTTAGTGGGCGCACCACCCGGACCAAACGGCCAGCGGCAACGATTGAACCAAAACAACGGGTTTTTAAAACAGTTTGCGGCGCATTCACCAAGCGGGGTGGCGGCGCTCAAAGTACACGGAAAGCACACCAGTTACATTTTTGGAAAATCATAAAATTGAGCGACTTTTTTGTATATAGCTTCTTTTTAAATAAATTAATACAGACATTTTCAAAAAAATGCTCAATTTTCTATTTTTAAAATGAAAATATGCTCTAGAATACACAACACTAATAACCACAATTATTCGTTATTTTGAAAACTCAGACTCCATAAACAGGCTCATGCCGGGATGTTAATGGTCTGTATCAAGCTCGGTTCCTACAGAAAAAGCTAAACATGCAGACTTCTCGCTCATGAAAATTGACTATCAACTTTCAAATCAAACATGACTATGAAGAATTGACGAGTGCGTTCGCCCTGCTTGTTCCGCAAGTTGGATAGCCTGGGAAGGCCTGCAGGTTCGCTGCACCCCTGCCAGCAGGACAGGTGCCAAGTTCCTATGTACCAATGTAGTCGTGTAAGCAAAATCGAGAAATCTAGCAACTATCAATCTAGAAATGTTAGGCGAGCATCACAAATCACAAATTTTAAGTATAGATTCGTGTATTTATGTGGGATTGTAACTGATTCAGAGTCCTCTATACGCATGACAAAGAAAATTATTCAATCAAATATGACCTGATTAATATGACCTGCCAAGAAAAAGGCGGTGATTCAGCAATGTCACTAACATGTTGGGGGCCTGATGTAAATTACGAACTAGAGGAATGTTGCTGGATCTCCAGCTCGGTAGCAACGCTCATAATTATTGGAATATTTTTGATCTCTAAAATGCTTCTTTCGGATCTTCTTAGCGTAAAATTTAGATAACTAACTGGCTTTTTCCGTGTCTACTTGTGTGTACCTTGAACTGTATGCCCATCGTGTACATCACATGCGTTTTGCACGCTTCCCTTTTACTTCTGTGTGCGCTCTACTCTAGGCGTCGGATGGCATGTTGCAATGGTGCGTGTACAATACAACGCAAAATTTTGATGCTACGAAGCCAAAAAGGGGTCCGCCAAAAGGGACGCACTATGCCCAGCTTTCGCCAGACCCTCGCCCGGTGCGTTCGGAGAAAGGGAGGCGCACCGACCGGACGAAACTGTCAACATCCATGCAGAAACAGATAAAAACTGTTCGGGAGTTTTCGCCCATTCTTCGCCCGCCAGTTTTTTGCACAACGGTAGTCAGTGCGCCCGGTGAAGACTGGGCGGAGTGCGCGGCAATATGTAGACGAGCCCCCTTTTTGGCCGCACTAACTGCGTTTCGCCAGAGTAATGTGCCAGTCTAGATGCGAGAGTGTAACTTACATCATATAAACAAACAAACAAAGATTTCACACCTAGATGAATTTAGACACTATGGAAACATCACAGATCTTGGGATTACGACCATTGTTTTATAAATGCGTACTAACCTACTTCTATATGAAGGAGGTTTTTCAAAAATTGGCTGCGGAGTCTGCGGCTAAAGCACAACAGCGCTTCCTCGGTAGTATAGCGAAAAAAATGACACGCTAATTAAGTAGTTCTCAGACTTTCCAATCCCACTACACAGAATCAGGCCTTTCGTGGAATATATGCGGCGTATTTGCCAAGCGCGGTGGTGACTCTCAAAGTTCATGAGAACTTGATACACAAGAAGCTTATATGAGATTCACAATTCTATCTATATCTCCATAGGGTGATCTATAAGCATACGGTGATATCTTAGAAATCTTGAATTAAAGTTTTATTTTTTTCTATGTATGCTTCAGGTGATAAAGATATTGCCAAACTGACTTACTCTTGTACTGACTGGTATTATGACATTATGAAAGAATGAAAGTATATGTTTGTCTATTTAGGAGTTTCTTACTTTCTTCATTTTGCAACCCTTTCTTATATTTCGTATTTCTCCCTCTGCCAATAGTAGGTTGGCAGGGTTCTTGTTGCAATAATCTTAGGTAAGACTGGTCTTGGAAGAGGCAGTACTCATAGCCTGTTAGCTATTACTCGGATAGCCTGCACAGTAATAAGTTGTGTCACCTTCTCTTCTCTCTCTCTCTCTCTCTCCCTCTCTCTCCCTCTCTCTCTCCCTCTCTCCCTCTCTCTCCCTCCCTCTCTCTCCCTCTCTCCCTCTCTCCCTCTCTCTGAGCTCCTCCCCCTATTTTCTACCGTGTCTGCTCAAGTTGTTCTCAACCGAGTATTTCTTCCCAAATTGGTCCTTGTTGGCGATGAGCCAATTATGGCTTTCTCCTCCGACAAATAAATCAATACCACTATTCTATTTATTGATTGTTTTTATCGGCCAATCAGTTTTCGCTCTCCCGTCAATACTGCACACTTCGATCTCGTGTGATAAGGTCAGTTGGGTGTACTGTATAATTTAGCTTGGTTCTCGCGGTGACACACCTCTTTTGTACTGAGTGGTAGATCTGATTTTTACAAATCTGAAAGAAAACATATAAGCTTCAATTTTGCCGATATGGCTTGTGCTGCCTCTACGATTATGTTACGTGAGATTCACATGTATGCTTCAGAATCAGCAAGTATCCTAGCTTTCATACTACATAAGAAACCACATACATATACAATACTACACCACATCAAGCTCATTGAAGAAAAAGAGTGGTTCCAACTCGTGTTGGTATTATTTTTTGCGTCGATCATCATTTGTATTCATTATCTTGTGATAAAGTATTTGTGGTGTTAATCAAAGTTATTGGAAAGAGTGGTTGCCAGTATGTTTTTTCTCTAGTCAAATTAGCGATGCGTCTCAGAGCCTCGAGATCGTCGTACGGATACATGTGTATGCTCGTATTTGCTTACTGGCTGACATACCATTTACGTGCGCATTTATATGTTGAGAACTCCATCCCTGGCTTTCCAACGTTCGGTAATTATACATAAAATAATAAATTATGTCTCGAAAATTCCCATCTTCTTGTATATTCCAGTTCTCCCAAGTAACTCTTGTGTCAGTTTTTCCCTCAGTGACCTTGTCCAGTGTGTCTCGGGAGAGAAAGAGAGTCTACTCTACATATGGCACCCTAATTACCGTATTAGCCTAGTCTTTTTAAATGCGCGCGCGATCCAAACACCGCTTACGCCACCGCAGAACTTAAGCCGATTTCGCGGACTACCAAGGGTCAAATACGCGTGAGTGTTACTGGAAAATAGAAAAATAAAAGTTGGAATTTTGGATGACTCATTTCATACACATGAGAAAATTCGTGGTATGTCAGAATTCAACCTGCGTTACAAAAACGGATATAATGTTACAAGAGCTTCCTCTTTTCTGTGCTTATGAATATAGAAAGAGAACGTTATTATTATGAAAATGAGTCTAAATTTAAATAAATCTTTTACACCACAAGAGCCTGCTCCTTTATTCAAGGGTGTTTCAATACAAGGTTTCAAAAATTATGACTTGTTCCGCAGAGGTCCTGAGCATTAGGCTTAGGCGACGAGTTCCAGATGACAAATTGCTCGACGTCTTCGGGCTAGGGCCAGAACTTGGTTATTAGGTTAAATGCTAATTATTTCCATCGTGAGATCACTACACTAACTACCAAAACACTTTAGGTCATAATATCAAGTCCTATGCAAATAGTTATTCCAACATTGGGCCAAACAAACAATTTAAATTTTCTAACGACTTTACATTTTCAGAGCGATTTTCTCCTCAAAATCTCATTCAACGAAACGTTTGCCGGATTGATTTATACTGAACAAGGAAGCCCCAATTGTGTCTACGTGAATGCTACAATACAAAAGAGTACACATTATCAAGTCAAGGTTGGAATCTTTATTTTATAAGCACAAGAGTTTTATCACATATTAACACCTAAACCCAAAATCATAGTGATTGATTAGCTAACTGTGAGCCTGACTTTTCGCTTCATAAAAATTTATTGATTACATTCAAAGTGCATAATCAAAAGGCAACCCTAAGACGGCAATGCTTATGTGTACCACTATTGATGATGTTATATTTTCTTGCTGAACGGCTAATGTAGTATCATTTAATACTCCAATACAATATTCCAGTAATTCATAATTAGGCTACCATATTTTAATCTCAGATTCCTCTCGCTGGCTGCGAAACCCGACGAAATAGTGACGGAAACTTGGAGAACGAGATTGTCATACAAAATGAAGATTCGTTTCGACCGGGGGCTGACAGAAAGTTTCTGCTCACCTGTATACCAGCTGCTCCAAAATTCAGGCGAGTGATGACGTCATTATTGATTGGTTTCGGGATATTATTGATTTTTTTATCCGTTTCGTGCCAAAATGGAAGTTACCATACCAAACAAATATCTAGTCGTTTGGCCCTACTAAAGCCGTATTACAGTACATGCTTAATTATTGCGAACGCTAACCGTAGTATATTATACATTGTATGTATTTATTCCTTTATTTAAGAAAATAGTGGATTGCTGTTTTGAATTAATTAGTATTATATTTTCAGGGACAGTTTAGTGACAGTCAACTTTGGTGGAGTAACTATTGATCAAGCCACTACTTCGTCATCGATCGAAGGAAATCCGAAGTTAGTGGGAATAAAGTTACAACCGAATAAATTAAATTTACTTTAGCTTTAGTTAGATGTTCCTTACAATTAGGGTGCTGGTGGCGCACTGGCCCAGTGGCCTAGTAAGGGTCTACCTTGAGCAGCGCAGGTAGTGCGTCGCGTCTGTTGCACCACTTTGCCACCAATTTCCGCAGCAGTGGAAATGGTGCGCTATAGCTATCGTTGATCAGGAAACGAATGATTGAGACATGTATTTCAGGCTCATTATCCACGCCTACATGCAAAACACGAATTTTACCGTCTTTTTTTCTGTATACGTAAAGAGATATTTAGATTGGACTATTCGGTTACCGTGCTGGACGCGTCTAAACCAGGGAACGTTCCTTTAAAACGTCCGCTCACTGTGGGAGATAAAGTGGTGAGTGGAGTACTGTAGCTTTAGGAATTTACATTGCACCTTACATTGCTTTATACGTAGTAGCTTATTATCATTATAGTTATTTCCATCTTGTTGCATTAATTGCTAAACATATTAAAGCGAAATGCTAGCCCCTTTGGAAAATTTGCATATGATAAGCAAATCCTATGTATCAAAAAAAAATCCTATGCTAATTTTGTACGATTGCCGTGCTACAAAATTACCTAGGACACATAGGATTTGCTTATCATACGCAAATTTTCCAAAGAGGCTGGCATTTCGCTTTAAACAACAGTATATCAAATTGTCACTATGCAAAAACAGACGCTTCCATACATATAATTTTGCCAAATTGACGTAAAGCTTGAAAAGAAAGGTAGGGAGCGACACAGAGCGAGAAACTGAGAGAGAGAGAGAGAAAGAGAGAGAGAGAGAGAGAGAAAGAGAGAGAGGAAGCCTTTTGAGGAAGGGAAAGTCACAATAATATTGCCGCGTCATAATTACCGTTCAAGAAAATGGCAGACTTTGTGAGCAGAGGCCGGTTCCACCAACATTTCAGACCGCAAGTAACTTCCGTGCGCAAGTAAGTCCGCGCTACTTGCGTTCTCACCAACATTTCAGAGCGCACGGAAGTTACTTGCGCACGGAAAGTTCCGTTGCAAGTAAGGCTTATGTATGGGAAGAGAAACTTGCACTCTAGAGTCGAAGTTTCTTCGAAGTTTCTCCTCAAACTCCATAATTTGTACTGTTTGGTGTCTATATCATATTTTTAGTTTACAATGAGGTTATACAATACTGATTACGAATAATAACTTAGTTTTTGGTCATGGTTGACAAATACTAGCATTTATTTTGTCGTGATTTTAGCTTTATTGTTAAGCAATTGTTCTTAAAACACTCGTTATTTTCTGCTAATATAACCTGTAACTGACGTGATAACACTATTGCATTTTTTAAAGAAAACACAGAATTTCCTATAAAGCAAGCTGGTAGATAGTGTATTTGGGGCAGAACAAAAACTAAGTAAGAAAAATCACAACTGAAACACATAGAAAAAGGTAGTTATTATCGAAAGCCCATGAACAAAGAGCCCTGCTTGAATAACCCATTTTTACGCATTATATTCTTAAACGCAAGTTATTTTCTTTCCTTAGGCTTTAACATAGCAGCAGCAAGATGTTTCCCCTTGGGTGACCTCTCTTATGATTAAAGTATTTAATTTACGCTTACTCCGTACCCTATCTTTGAGATATATCGAATGCAAAACTAAAAGTAGAAAAAAATGCACGTTGTATGCACTTTTGCATATTCATTGGCTAACTGCCAGACCGTAGTAGCCATCTTTTAGAAAACATCTTAATAACGCACGTAAATGTTGGTGAAAAGCCAAGTAAGAGCGCACGGAACTTCCGTTCAACGGAAGAAACTTGTGACAAGTTTCTTCCGTGCAACGGAAGTTCCGTGTACCCTCTGAAATGTTGGTGAAACCGGCCTCAGGTGCCATATGCATTGAGTTACCGAATTTTAAGAAATGAGCTACCAGTTTCAGTAAACTCTACCTTTCCCTCTCCATGGTTCTCTCTCTCTCTCTCCCTCCCTCTCTCTGCCTCTCTCTCTTTCTCTCTCTCTCTCTTCTCTCTCTCTTCTCTCTCTCTCTCTCTGCCGCCGTTCCATGCTTCTCCTTCTCCCTCCTTCGACGTCTCTTCCTTTATAAACATTAATTGTCTGAAACTTTCTAATAAGTTCGGCGTACCGAACAATGCAATTTTATCTTACAATTAGCAAATAACGAACATTTTCAGGACGATCAATAGTTTGTCAGAAATCCGTATTTAATCAATAAATAATGAATCAATCCATAGCAAGCTAATCCGTTGGGATCCTTGGATGTGTACTGTGTACAGTGTAACACATACATACCTGACATACAACAACCGATGCCTCACGGACATGTGCATTTAATTATGGCATTGCTCAGTACCGAATATACTTTAACCAATAAATACAATTTACTTTAGTCCTACGTGGTTCGGGTCGGTGCTCCGACTAGGGCCAGGATTGGTCGTTGTTGGGCCACAGACGGGTCCTCCAATCTCGAATTGTCTGATAAAGATGGATGCAGTCTACAGAAGAGTGGAAATGTGTGGAACGACTTTCAGGTAATTTGTTGATTAAAGCGAAATACCGGCCGGTTGTTGAAACGCATAGTGAACAACCGAATTCTTACATATTTATGCTAATTAGCTCGAATTAGCTCGATTTATTATTCTAATTTGTGTTCATTTGCATAAGCTGCATAAGAATGCTGGTCTGTGTTTCAAAAACCGGTCGATATTTCGCTTTAAAGGAGACACTTGCAGACCTTTCGTAACAAAACAAGCTCAGTAGTAACTAAAGCACAAGACAAATAACGTTCCCACCCCACCAAAGGTGTAAAAATTGGTATCTAGGTCAAACTGGCGGAGATAAATCGGCTTTCCGAGAAATTACGGTACATATTTTAGGTGAAAGAAACCAACGAGGCTACAGAGTACACAAATAGCATCAAAGCTTGGGCGTTTCCGACCAGGTAAATATATTATCACAAACAGAGGAATACGTAGAAATTGATTGATTTAAGTTGATTTTGAGCTAGCACGAAACCACGTTACACGCCATAAATATTTTGGAGAAATATACGCTAAATGCGTGTATTTATAATCAGGCATGCCCGCATGTCAAAAACATCACTTCGCGTGGCGTATTCGCGCATGTCACCAGGCGGTGAAACATATATATATATGTTCTTGACTTTTAAACAATTTCTTTCAAAATGCGCATCAATAACGACAGGCCATCGACAGTTTGCAGTTCTTTTAATATTGTTTCCTTGCTTATTTTGTTTCTTATTGTGTACTTTTATATACGTTTTTTAGCAACGAAGTAAATATTTTCTGCAATCTTCACGTGTGTTCGTCCTGTCGACAAACGACGTATGTTCTTTTTATTGTTTTTTTTTCTGGTAATATACAGCAACAATGTGGCTTGCTCATTTCTTGTCTTAAAAATAAAATAAAAAACTGTATTTTTTGAAAACGGTAAAGTCTTACTTAGTGGTTAGTTAAGTTAAAGCGAAATACCGACCGGTTTTTGAAACGCATCATGGACGACTACATTCTTATGTATTTATGCGAAGAGGGGTCTAATTGGGGTCTATTTTTTATGCTCATTTGCATACGACGCATTAGAATGTTGGTGTACTTGTACCCGATGCGTTTCAAAAACCGGCCGGTATTTCGCTTTAAAAAGATAACAATCTGATATAAATGTGATCTTTCTCTACGTCTCTACGTCTCTACTCTCTAGAACTGTCTCATCGTAAAAGATGTACACTGTAAGGTATATTCGAAACCTATCGTATAATTTCAGATGTTCCTCGCGTCGTCGACGCGACAAGTCCTTCCGCTACGCGTCACCCTCTGACAATCCGCTCGCTCCCCTCGATCGGCGACTGATTGGCGACGAATCGGCACCAGATGATGTCGAGCCACCGATTCCTCTCGTCGCGACACTCAGGTATCTTTAATTCATCAACCATCATTAATGAAATTTTCAGAGAACGATTATTAATATCCGTTGCCATAACAAGTTATATGCTTGTGTAAACTAAACAAGGGCGAAGTCGCCTTAAATTTTGAGTAGAATATCATGCATGGAAAGCAAAACCTCCCATATGGCCATGATCAAGTCCCTCAAAAAATCCGGCCCTCATCGGGGTCATATCCGGGTTTCCACTTTCCTGTTATACATTAGATAATTGCAGTGCAGCGTAGATAGTGCTGGACCCCTTTTGTATCAATAATATATTTATAGGACCTGGTTTTGCTATTTTCTCTCCGTGCCGCTTTCTTTTCTTATAAGTGTACTATTCGCAGACTCCGTCGTGAACTAACCGCCACCCAAGATTCTACAGTTAACCAATCAGTTCAACCCTCGTCCCGAAGCGAACGTCTACCGTACTACATCAATATATGTACTATCATTATTTTATCGCTGCATATTCTTTCCACATAGATCTCCATGAATACAAGTTGAAATAAAGCTTTAAATTTTGAATTTTGGGCATTTTACAAAGTATCAAAACAACGTAGCCATACGTTTGGTTACGTCATGCTCTTGAAAAAGTATAGCTAAAATAACAGCAGAAACCTTGATCAAGGGAATCGGGAAAGCGGCAGCTGAGGCAGCACACGGGCGGGGGTCTGATTACGGTAATGTGGCTGCGACTTGGAGATTCGCGGAACGCGGAACAGGTAGTCTCTCTCCATGCGCAAAACACTGTTAGTCGGTATGCATCCAAATGTTTGCTACAGATCATTGCATAATTATCTCACCGTACCCCTCTCAACTAATTGCTTAAAATATATCTTCAAAAATACATTGAATATATTATTTTTCAAACACTTTTGAAGGTTCACAGACATTCTTTTTTTGGAAAACTACCAAAAGGCTTTCCTTGACATGGAAAAACATGTTCACATACACAGAACCTATTCAAACGCATTATAAATACATACACTCGTCTACAAATATTTCAGTAAATTGTTTTGCATGTCCACGACCTCAATTAGAATATCAGTAAAATAAATAAATTTACATTGGTTTGTCTGGTTTGGGCATTTAACGGAGCGCAGGATGGCAGGTTGGTGTTTTTTATATGATTTTCTTTCCCCTTCAATTTACATGCTGACAATACCCGTGTATACTGTTGTACTTATTGATATTGATCGAGTAATCATCTTTTAAGCAATCGATGAAGATCCGAATCTGATTATCGATTGATTTCAGATAAAAAGAGCGGAACCGGAAAGTCGCCTCAGAAAAAGAAGGAAAAGAACCCACCGCCGCCTCCGAAGCCTGCAGATACTGGGTCACAGGAGAAGAAAGACAATGACGGTAAGAGAGAGCACATACATTCAGACAGACAATCAATAAATCGATAATTGGATCGATAAATTGGCAATCAATTTATCCCAAACATTTGGGAACCTAATGATTACGAAATTGCCCTGATTGCCTTACATTGTACAAGGGCGTTTTTTCGGTGGAAACTGTTTGTTTGCCCTGGTCACGGGTATGCAAATTAATGTTCTAATTGCCTAATTGCTTTCAGAACGGGGTATGCAAATTAATGATATACCTGCCTAATTGATGTCAGACGGGTATGCAAATTAATGTTCTAATTGCCTAATTGCTTGCAGACTACGAAATCCTCTTCCCGAAGTGATCCCCAACGAGAATGTGAAGCCGACCATTAATCACAAATAATCACTCAAATCGATGATCAATTCTCAAATTTTCGGGTTTCTAAGACATTATTATTTGGATTCTTTCCGCCTTTTCTTTGTCCTTTTGTGTCATTGAATAAACGTTTTGAGCTGTTGATCAGGCTGTATTTTGTGTGGGAACTTTTCTTTAAAGCGAAATACCGGCCGGTTTTTGAAACGCATTGCGCACAACTGCTTTAACAGGTGACACCTTGATAGAGTATTTATGTTACACTTTCGCGCGAATTCGCCGCGAAAGTACCATCCAAGTTGACTTTTCCATTTTCGCGCAGTTTTACATTAGGTGTATGCAAAACACGCCGCAGGTGTATGTAAATTTCTTACTGTATGTAAAATTCGAGTAGTTTCCCACTATAGAAACTGCAATAACATGGATGATACTTTCGCATGCGAAAGTGCGCGAAAACTTAACATAAATACTCTATGATACCTTTGATAAAGGAAACTTTCACTTTCACTTTCTTTGCTCTCTTGATTTCTGTCTTTTTCAGGATGTTCTCCTCATTCTAGCATTCGCTACTTCCGCAATCTCACTAGAGCAAGTTATTTCATTCATTTTCCATTTTCTTATTATTCTCTCATTTAGATGTGCTTTCCAAGTCCTGGCATCTCCTTCCCAGTTGGATGTTGAAGGTATTTCGAAATGATTGAGAGCAATCCGACAATATTTTCCCATTCGTAGCCTTCAGTTATGATCTCCTGTATATTGTTGTATTTCTTTTTTGTTCGCTTTTTATGTCTTTGTGTATTTTATCGACAAACTGTGCGTGTACATTTTTGTGTGCGTAATAAATATTATTATATTATTATCTTAAATCGAAAACCATAGAAACTTTTGTTTGTTTTGAAGGAGGAGTCGAGACAAGGGTCAAAGCAGCGATCACTATACACACTATCTCTCTCGCTTTCTCTCTCGCCCTCCCTCTCTCTCTCTCTCTCTCTCTCTCTCTCTCTCTCTCTCTCCCTCTTCCTCTCTCTCTCGGGGTTTTAGCTGATAAGGTGCAATAACGGGGCTTTAAAAGCGTGCGAAAGAATGTCCAGATAAGCCAACACACAACTCGGCTGAATTCATCGCCATAATCGTTCGCTGTCTTTTTTAAAACTTATATCAGCCTTTCACTCTCGTGTCTTCATAATAGATCACTTTTCTTTTGTTAAAAGAGTAGAATAATAATAATAATAATTTCAGCCCCGTCTCGCCAGACTTCCGCACAACCATGTCTAATAAACCTGCCCGCAAAATCATGGATGGAAGAGTAGGTGATCAATTCGTAATCGCAAAAGGCTTCGAGGGCAACTATGCAAACGCTGTCGGAGTCCCCCTGGACCCTGGATAGGTCACATGGCAAAGCTATGCCCGGCAAAGCTATGCCCATTCCACCTGGTTCTGGTACCCCCAATCTTACCGTGGTTCAACGTCCAGATTTTCGCAAGGTAGACAAAAATGAACCTGTCCACAAGTAACACACCCAGTGGGCACCATTATTATCACAATTACCCATATTTATGCTTGAATAATGACAAATGTTAGGGTTTTTTCCTCGTATTTTTGGTTTAAATAATAATTATTAAAAGAGGTTTTTACCTAACATTTGTCCAAACTTGAAGAAACAATTGTATGCTATGATTTGTCAACGCCTTTGAATTGCAATAAACATTTAAGCATTGTTTTGTGATTTTCAATGTTTTTGTGCGTTAAAATAGTCAAAAAGTGCAAAAAGTGGAGAATGGGCAAAATGACCGTCCAGCGACAACTTTTTACATACTACTTGCAGCATATGCAAATGAGCAAAAATTAGAATAAAAACTAGACCCCAATTAGACCCCACGTTGCATAAATGCATAGGAATGTAAGTATTTGAGATGCGTTTCAAAAACCGGCCTGTATTTCGCTTTAACTGTAGCACTGAAAAGCTCCCCGATTACACAAAAGATTTTAGTGGGAAAAATGTGGCTTTAGTCTTTTGCTGAAAGCTTCCGGCTTACACAGAAGCTAATTTATTGGCACAACATTTTGAACTTTTATTCAGATGTAGCATGTGAAAAGTTCCCAATTACACAAGGTTTTACTGTCATGCCTCTTGAACTTGAGTTTTTGTTTATTTCAATACATACGCATGATTTCATAAAAAGAATTGCCCCACTAGCGGTATAGGCCAACATTTGCTTGCATATCTAATCTGTCTGAAACACATGCCAATGCCTACAAAATGGCTGAGTGCAAAGAACGCTCACTAGAAATATAATTTTTTTTATTTAATAATATAATGGGAAAAAGCACTGGAATACCATTTGATTTCCTTTGTTCTTCAATAGACAGCCTGAAAGACGAATACTTTTAATTTCCTAACTATAACTAACTTGTCGCAATTTATATATGGAAAATCCATCTGCGAATGTTTTGAACCTTGAATGTCCATACTTTGACATTTTCGTCGATTAGGTAAGAGACATGGTTTTTTTGATAGCCACCATTTGCGTTTGTTGAAATATCAATATCAATAAACTCTAAAAATCCAACCATATCACTAATCAATAATCAATATCACTAATCAATCGATAACTACCGAATTGGTCCTCCTCAGTTTGATCTTTTTGGGTCGAATTCCCAGCCATCCACAGAAAGTGATACCAATACCCAAGGCAATCCACAAAATAATACACGCACCACCGATATATTCACTGGAAAAAGATCAATAAATTTGTAATGGGAGTAACGCCAAGCAATACTTTTACGAAAAAAAAAACTATTTTTTTTTAGAAATCCAAGCACAGACAACTAGTAATAATATTGCTAAAGAAGCACAACACACGGTTAGGTAATCGTTATGTAAAACGGAGACCGCGTCCGTTTAAAGGGACGGGCCCACGAGAAAAAAGTTCTCGTCAATTTACTTGCACAAAATGTCCCAGAAATATTGCTGTGAAAACCGCATTTATTTATCACTAGAACTCGCAGAGTTATTCCCGGTCATACAGTTCGGCCAGTTACCCTAGTCAGAAACGTTTCTACGGTTTTCATCTGTCCTGGCATTCCTTCTTTACTACTTGTTAAACGAATGAAGAACGTTCCTACAATTATACAAAGCGCTTAAAATATACTGTAATGCCATAAAGGAGCAAAAATTGATTCTGACTACGGTACCTGGCCGAACAGTTTGCCGAGGAATAACTATACGAGTTCTAGGCGTAAATAAATGCGATTTTCACAGAAATATTTCTGAAATTCCGGACATTTTGTGCAAGTAAATTGATGAAAACATTTTTCTCGTGAGCCTGACGCTTTAACTCTTTTAACTCACAAACTCGGATGTGTGATGTAGAGACTGTGGAACGCCATGGTGCAAGCTCTATAAATAGCGGGCATAACAATCTTGTACTTTATCTACAGCACCATTTCCGCACCTTTTCAGCACTAGTTTTTCATAGGCAATCAGCCGTATGCATTGCATGTTATGAACTGGTCGATAACCACGTCCAATATAATCCAGAATACTGCGTTCAACCAAAATTCATTACTACTTTTATTTCATCATTACCTCATTATTTCTCTAGAAAATGCATTACTTTCTTTAAAGAGCATTACTTCTTCTTAAAGAGCATAAAGAGCATTAAAGAGCAAAACTTAAATGCATTACTTCAGACATCTAGTTTGGTCGTTTACTTCGAGCTTGACCTCTGTTCCAATTAAAATCAATAACAAAGCGTCATAACGCACAATCATACACGAGCAAAACAAATTTCAGCTAAACATTTATTTTCCCAAAGATGGCTACACGGACATATATATGATTTGATAAATGCCAGTTAAATATTAATTATTTAACCTCCAAGAGAGAAATAAGGGGCATAGAAAGAGAACGCACAACTCTACCCTAGGCAATCAATATCGTAAGACTAATCGATACCGCAAGCTACAGTACCCTACACTACAGCTACCGTACACCCTAGAATGAGTTGTGCAAGTCCCAAAATATAGAATACAAGGGGTGGAATCAATAAATAAAGAAGGCCTGGATTCACGGATGATTAGTATGTCAGCCCAATAAGTATAGCGGCAGTGATAACTGTAAATAGAGAGACGCAGACAAGGTCTGGGGGATTTACGGGGGAGTCCCTGAGGATCAAGGCAAGGATACGGTATCTTTTGGCGCCGGGGCACAAAAGAAGCGAGGAGGTGGGGGTGGCATGCTTCAAAAATACTTTTTACATTATTTTTCTCAAATTACTACTATCTAGTACTCTACTACTCTACTCTATCAATCTACACTCTCACTCTATCACTATTTCTATCAATCAAAATTCTACAGAAGCATGCCACCCAAAAATGAGAATGCTGGTTTTCATACTACGATCTACAAATACTACAAAAATGACCAGCATTCCAAATTATCAAAGCAATTAAGAAGGGGACCACTACTAAATACAGTTATTTATCCGGGGTCTCTTCTTATTTTAGACGAAGTACATTCGCGATTTGAACTTTTCGGCCACAGAGACGCAGTCCTGAAAGAATTAAAATATAAGCATAAGGATAAAAGTGCTAGATGATTTTAGTCGATAAACGAGGGATTAGAGCTTCCCGTAAACATGAATATTGGGAATAAATTTTTTCAGACTTAGTATTATTAGAAGGAAAAATTATTAGAAGCTCGGTAAGAGCCAATAGCTAGTTGAAGAAATCGTATTGCTTGAATAAAGAGTTATATAGATCACTATGTTATGTGGCCATAGTTACCAACGCAAGATCATAGGGTAGGGGTCCATAAACTAATCTCGACAGGAAAT
>JAANDG010000734.1:0-64684 GCA_036852015.1 Pelodera strongyloides | reverse complement strand
AAGGCTTGCGCGAACCTCAAGTAAAACGCTAGAGCGAAAGCTCTAGTCTAAGCAACCCCCTATAAAAAAAGATTGCCATTCGCGTCACGTAACGGTAACGCTCCAAAAGTGCATCGCCAAACGAAAAAGTAATCCTATGAAAAATTAGAGCTCAATGAGATAAGCAAACGCGAACATTGTGTCGAGTGTCCCCGGCGATCCCGAAGCGAGATATAAGCAAAAGTCGCGTGTTAGAGAACGACTAAATAGCACTGCGACTGATAAGACGCAGAGTAGACGGCCAGTATCGATCGCACTATTGCGCAATAAAAATAGGCCAGCCTAACCTCAAACTTGGGTAATTAAACCGCAGCTGGCAAAGAGCAGGGAGAAATTGTCCGCATAAATAGAAATGATGCGGCGGATCAATTTGATACGCAAAGTGATCGTTCTTTGACATTGCAGGTACTATGATCGTCAAAATTAAGTCGAAATTTAAAATTCACCGTAGATCAAGTCTAATGATGTAAATCAACTTCAATGATGATGTGAGACGCGCATTTGACTTAGACGGGCAACATGTCTTCTGCTTCAGAATCTATGACGTCAAAAATAAGTCGACGTGCAAACTTCACCGTAGTGATATATTAATGCTGCAAATCAACTTCAATGATGATGGCAGACGCGCATTTGACTCAGACGGGCAACATGTCTTCTGCTTCAGAATCTATGACGTCAAAAATAAGTCGACGTGCAAACTTCACCGTAGCGACATAGTAATGCTGCAAATCAACTTCAATGATGATGTCAGACGCGCATTTTACTCAGACGGGCAATACCGTTTCTGCTTCAAAATCTATGACGTCAAAAATAAGTCGACGTGCAAACTTCACCGTAGCGACATAGTAATGCTGCAAATCAACTTCAATGATGACGTCAGACGCGCATTCGACTTAGACGGGCAGCATGTCTTCTGCTTCAGAATCTATGACGTCAAAAATAAGTCGACGTGCAAACTTCACCGTATTGATATAGTAATGCTGCAAATCAACTTCAATGATGATGTCAGACGCGCATTTGACTTAGACGGGCAACATGTCTTCTGCTTCAGAATCTATGACGTCAAAAATAAGTCGACGTGCAAACTTCACCGTAGCGACATAGTAATGCTGCAAATCAACTTCAATGATGACGTCAGACGCGCATTCGACTTAGACGGGCAACATGTCTTCTGCTTCAGAATCTATGACGTCAAAAATAAGTCGACGTGCAAACTTCACCGTAGCGACATAGTAATGCTGCAAATCAACTTCAATGATGATGTCAGACGCGCATTCGACTCAGACGGGCAATACCGTTTCTGCTTCAGAATCTATGACGTCAAAAATAAGTCGACGTGCAAACTTCACCGTAGCGACATAGTAATGCTGCAAATCAACTTCAATGATGACGTCAGACGCGCATTCGACTTAGACGGGCAACATGTCTTCTGCTTCAGAATCTATGACGTCAAAAATAAGTCGACGTGCAAACTTCACTGTATTGATATAGTAATGCTGCAAATCAACTTCAATGATGATGTCAGACGCGCATTTGACTTAGACGGGCAACATGTCTTCTGCTTCAGAATCTATGACGTCAAAAATAAGTCGACGTGCAAACTTCACCGTAGCGACATAGTAATGCTGCAAATCAACTTCAATGATGATGTCAGACGCGCATTCGACTCAGACGGGCAATACCGTTTCTGCTTCAGAATCTATGACGTCAAAAATAAGTCGACGTGCAAACTTCACCGTAGCGACATAGTAATGCTGCAAATCAACTTCAATGATGACGTCAGACGCGCATTCGACTTAGACGGGCAGCATGTCTTCTGCTTCAGAATCTATGACGTCAAAAATAAGTCGACGTGCAAACTTCACCGTAGTGATATAGTAATGCTGCAAATCAACTTCAATGATGATGTCAGACGAGCATTTGACTTAGACGGGCAACATGTCTTCTGCTTCAGAATCTATGACGTCAAAAATAAGTCGACGTGCAAACTTCACAGTAGCGACATATTAATGCTGCAAATCAACTTCAATGATGATGTCAGACGCGCGATTCGAGACGGGGCAATACCGTTTCTGCTTCAGAATCTTATGACGTCAAAATAAGTCGACGTGCAAACTTCACCGTAGCGACATAGTAATGCTGCAAATCAACTTCAATGATGATGTCAGACGCGCATTTGACTTAGACGGGCAAATGTCTTCTGCTCAGAATCTATGACGTCAAAAAATAAGTCGACGTGCAAACTTCACCGTAGCGACATAGTAATGCTGCAAATCAACTTCAATGATGATGTCAGCGCGCATTCGACTCAGACTGGCAAACCGTTTCTGCTTCTGACGTCAAATGTAAGTAATGCTTCAATTGGACGGGCAATATTCTGCTTCAGAATCTATGACGTGCAAAATAAGGCGTGCAAACTTCGTAGATATAGTAATGCTTCAAATAAACTTCAATGATGATGTAGCATTTGACTGATTCAGAATTATGACGTCAAAAATAAGTCGACGTGCAAAAATTCACCGTATTGATATAGTAATGCTGCAAATCAACTTCAATGATGATGTCAGACGGGCATTTGACTCAGACGGGCAACATGTCTTCTGCTTCACAATCTATGACGTCAAAAAATAAGTCGACGTGCAAACTTCACCGTAGCGACATAGTAAAAATAAACTTCAATGATGATGTCAGGCGCGGAGTTGACTTAGACGGGCAACACGCCTTCTGCTGCAGAATCTGTGACGTCAAAAATAAGTCGACGTGCAAATTTCACTGTTGCGACATAGTATTGCTTCAAATAAACTTCAATGATGATGTCAGGCGCGCATTTAACGCAGAAAAAAAGGAAAATAGCACATAAAATATAAGGCTTGCGCGAACGCTCAAGTAAAACGTAAAACGCTAGAGCGAGGCGCGCGCGCAGCGCGCGCCGAGCTCTAGTTTATGTCAACCATTCAAAATAAACCTAGACAACAAAACTGCAAATTTATGTCCAAAGCAAACTCTGTAAAGATTTCGCGAAAAATTCCCTATTATCATAAGGCGTACCTCTTTACTATGTTAAATCTTCCTGTCTACTCGTGCGACAAGGGGTCGATACGGGTTAACTGGAAGAACAGGCCATGTCCTTCCTTAGAAAACTGAAAGCTGTCTCCAAACAAACTTACTGCGCAACATTTAAATTTGAGGAAACAGTGATATCGGTTTAATGCATGCATGTTATTCTGACCAAATGTTTCATTTTAAATTCCTAGTTTAACATACAAATATAAATTGACACCACCCACTGGTCTGTCACATTATTTAGCGCATGGAATTTCCCTAAACTAAAAAAAAACTGCCAAAAAGGAGAAGTGTGTCCTTCTTTTCTTTGCTTATTGGACTATGTCTATGGATCTCTCCCTCTCTTACACACTCTTCCCTTTCCCTCTCCAGGTTTTATTTCTCTGCTCCTCTCCACTTTGCTGATCTTCTATTCCCCTTTTAGGTCCAAGGGTTGAAGCCAGCTATCCAGCATGGCTAATTACTCAACCTCAAAAACGAACAGAAACATGAAAAGAGTGAGAGAAGAGACTGAGAGAGATAGAGGCGAGACTGATAGAGGGGAGAGGACGCTAGAAGCTAGAATCTCCTCTATTTGTTTCTTAGGAATTTTGGACATCATTGTCTGACAATTCTAGCCGGCCCCTGATCGCTGCCGTTTCTTTTTCAGTGCAAATGGTCGGAGGTGCGAATTCTAATAGAATGGCCCGATTTTTTGGAGGAATATCCGAGTGGAGAATTCTCCTTCCCTTCCTTATTCCAATTGATTATTCGATTGGTGTTCGATGAGAGATTAGTGCACGCTCACGACGGGACTCATTATTTTCTTCTATTATCGCAGATCACTTACCTATGCGCTTAAATTTCCAAAACCACAATCTATCGAAACAAACAATAGTCTGACAAGTTCTTGCAAATAATTCCTTTCCCATTTTCCCAATTTTTGTCTCACATTCGATGATCGATGAATCGATCATAGTAGTCATGCATGTTTTGAAGGAACTGAATATTTCGCTGTAATTTTTCCACAAATCTACTAACTATACAAATTTCGCACCCCGTGGCTAATTTTCTGCCTTTATCATTCGCCTGCGTGGGTGTCGCTCACTATTCTTGTTGTAATTCAGCGATATTATTCGTTACTGTAGCATATTAACTCCAAGCGGCGTATTCAGTGTATTTTTACGGCTCGAGTACGGAAGACAACCATAATCTATACAACTATGGTATGGGCAAATACAACAAGAATATTAGCTACGGTATAAAAAAACCGTGTTTGTACTGTCCGGTTATGGTAGGCAACGGCTCTTTCTTTTTGTAAATAGAATTTTGAATTTAGTGCAGTTTGGTTTTCATGGCTACGTAGATATCGATTTTTTTAGCATTTGGATATTTTTTATCTATGCGGATCCTCTAAGTGGTCTAAGAACGCTCTCAATGAAATGTTCCATACTTTTTGAGAGTTCTCCTTGTTATTTCTGATAATGAGCAGACATTCCGTTCTGTAAATTTGTCACTTCCTCCCCCCATTGCGGCATTGCGTGTTGTGCATTTTTTCCAAATCATCAAGTTCGGTTTAAGACCCTCTTTATGCTTGAGGCTAAGCCGCGAGTAAATCCTCATTTTTCTATTCCTTTCTTTCTCGTGCCTCCTTTTACCCGAGCCGCAGGGTACTTCTCGTGGGCTTCAAGTAGGACACACAAAATAAATGTTTTTTTTTCACACTTTAGTCGATAAGAAAATTGAGTGAAGATAAATAACTACCATTTTGTACCTGGAAAGAAGCGTATTGTTTAGTTTAGAGAGCATTTGTGATTCTGTCAAGATATGAGTAAAAAAGACTTTGATTTTTTTTCCATGCTCTAGTCCCATTGTCGATTTTCTGACTCCTTTTTTACGCAAAAATGATGTGAATGATAATTTATTACGTGTAAATATGTCAGCACGAAAATTGTCGGGCAACATTTTGCGAACTGTTTCCAGTAATATGTATATTGTATTCCTACTTTTCGATGTGTGCACTGTGCACTGTGTGCAGTACTACATATTTCAAGTTTCATTACGATTCGGGGTTAGTTTTCATTTCGTTGCACGGGAAGAAAGCACTCACAATAACCTGGCAGAGAACGATGCCATAGTCTAATGATCCTGTAGTCTCTTCCGTAGATGCTAAAGCTCACTTAATGTCATTCGTTTTCACGGCCAGTTTTTTTTTTGAAGTTCGTTTGATCACGGTTTCATTTGAATCTTCATCCAAAGCGAACTACTACAACTTCCCTATGACAATCATTATCCATTTGGGCAAAGTTTGTGAAAACTCTCTCCGACTACCTCTCTGTCACCTCTTTTTTGGTTTCTCTCTCGCCTCTCTCGCTCTATCTCTGTCTGCTAGAAAATCCGTATGCCCACTGTCATTATGCATTCCATTGAAGCATAGTGTGAGCCCGGAGAACGCGAGGGGAGAAATCCCAGAATCAAGTATAATTAAGGCAGTAACGGCATTGAATACCTCAGTGCGACGTGTGGCCAACAACCTTGTAGTTGTAAAGGATCCTGACCATTTTTGAAACCTTAAAGCAGTATAACAGCCGGGTTTTAAACGCAATTTCGATGACTGAATTTCCATGCAGCATGAGTGTAATTAGAGTAAAAAAATTCGCGGTCCCACTTAGAATTAGCATAATTACATAGGAATTTGGGAATGCAGTTGTCAGCCATATGTTTCTAAAAACGGGGGTAATACATATAAGTGGTCCATGCATGGTCCATCTTATTGTTAGGCATATATTATCGATGTGCCATCGACAAAGCTCCCTCGTTGTCTTGGTAGTAGCTATATTATGTCAATCCCCAATCTATTGAAAATGGACAATAACCTCAAAGAGTACTACCCACTCTTCGAAGTTTCCTCTCGGTCGCTATGGCCGGTTTTTTGAAACAAATTGATCTCCTTATATTTGAAAAATATGGGAAAAAGTCGAGTTTAGTGTAGATAAAATAACGAGTCTTGTATTTAATGCCTTTTTAGAGAGAACTGTGCTAGATATGAGTTTATTACCATTTGAAACGTGGTTGAGTTCAAAGAAGTGTGCATGCGATTTTTTTTATTTTTTCTGTAAAGAACGGTGCAGAAGATGTTTGAAACCGTTTGATTATTATTTAACTTCCTTTTTTTACGACCTAGGCAAAGGTTAGGTACTACGTATTAGAATTCACCAACATTTTATGTCCCTAAGGGTTATGAAAAAGGCTTGGACTGTAGTTTGCCCCGTTATTTTAATTTTTATTTTTTATTTTTTATCACTTTATCATGTGATGATTCGCATTTGAACATCCTTTCTTGCTTCTTGCGTATTATGCTATTATGCAGCTTATTGATAAGCGATTATAGTTTACTGTAATTAATTGAACCCCTGTGAGTTTTCTGGATCAGAAAGAGTGCGAAAAACCGTGGGGTTGAAAAACGATCAACCATGTATTTGAAGAAAACGGCAGCACAAGTCTTGCTTTCGACGTTTTTTCGCTAACTTCACTCAATCACTAGAACAAATATTATCGAAGTTTATTATTGGCTGTTTCCCCTCTTCGATCCTGCTTATTAGGTAAATATAACGAAACACTCTTCCCGATCCCCCCCCCCCCGCCTTTCCATCTCTCACATCTCTCATGTCTTTGTTTCTAAAGCGTAGCTAGATAGAGCGAAAGCTCCCCTATAACTAGATTGTTATCTATCTCAAAAATACACACAAGTTACTTAGCTATAATATCATGACTTTTTTGTTTACCCTCTTCGCATTCTTTGTTGGCTTTATAGTGGAATTGTCAACTCGACCACTCGACATCTATGTATTTATTTATTTATTTATTTATTTATTTATATCGATGCGGGTCTTTATTCTAACACTGTGCTTTGTTATTTGTGCCTTTCTTTTTTCGTCATAGTTTTGCAAAGTTTCCCAAAATCAAGTGGATTATCCACTAAAAGCCATTTGCGGCGCTGCGGCATTTTATTGTAGCGCATAAGGTTGCCTGCGGGTGGAGGGTATTCACTGTGCTAGTTTTTGAGATTCAGTTGTAATAGTTACTTTTACCTAAGCCCAATTGTGAAGTTCTTATCTCGTGGCCCATTTTTTTTTTGAGGTAACAATACAATGTCGCCCATATAACAAAGGATTTGGGGAAATATTTGCAAAACTATGTAAAGCAGACCAAGAGTATGATAATACACCTTCACATTTTTCTTTTACCCGATTGCTAATCGACTACAGTACAACTGGTTTCGTTATATCTACATTGCTTTCTCTTCATCATATTATTTGATGCACACCTCGGTGTTATTTAATAAATAAATAAATTTACAGCTTATAAACTCAACCGTACTCAAATGTGTTTTTTTTTGGTAACTGGACCTCAGTTTCACAAATGGTTTTGTACACACATTAACAAATAGGCAAAGGAAGCTGAGCTGTAGAAAATTTCGGAAAAAAACATGTTTGTTTCAGTCAATTTTAATTTTGCAATAATACTACATTTTCCTCTTTTTTTTGTTTGCCTCGTCATCGGCCTCCCTCCTTCACGATCTGTCTCCTATAATCAGATTTACGAATGTTTTCGCTTTGTGTGTGCGAGCGAAGAAATGCCAGAACCCCAAAATATACTTACACATTATTGACTTATTGCCTTATTGACTTTGATGTCCTTCACTTGCCAATAAGTCAGAACTTACATAATGACTTCGTGTTTTTGTGAATATTGTTTTTTTCTTCCCATAGCTTCATGATGGTTCTCTGATCTCTTCCTCTCCTACACATCGATCAAAAATATTTATTACAACATGTAACCTGTAGCCTGTGGCCTCTCATGTCAGTCACGTGCTGTATACTTCAGTGGTAGTAAAACAAAGGCCGATTCGAACCGGCCGAATTCTAAAAATGTGATACATACGTGATACGTTTATTTATGATCTCAAATAGGATCTAATTGTAAGGGACGGAGCTGCACAACCGGCTTCCGCGAGAATTCAAAATTTAAATTTGTTTATTCTTGCAACCAGTACCATCTCCAAACAAAACAGTGGGAGCCACTCGCGGGAGAATTTGTCTCGGCCTCCCACTGATTCTCACTGCCCCTCTTTTTAATCTTCCGCTAGAGGCATCGGAGTTTACTCCATCGAGATCAGATCCAGAATTAATCAGAACAAAGGCTTTCATTGAGACTAAGTTATGATCAATGTATTTTGCTACGTTCCAGATATTTTATTATTCCATTTTATTATTATTCTTAATACTTTTCCACGTCAATATAACTTGCAGATACAATAGACTCTCCGATACTATCCGCGCGTACGAGGGCGTGCATGGTTAACAGGTACCGTAGGATATACAACAATTAAACTTCTGTATCTAATAAACATTACATTACGACTAAAAATATACCATAAGTGTAGTTTACATTGAAGTTAAAGCGAAATGCCAGCTCCTTCGGAAAATTTGCATATGATAAGCAAATCCTATGTATCCTATGCTAATTTTGTACGATCGTCCACGGCAATCGTACAAAATTAACATAGGATACATAGGATTTGCTTATCATATGCAAATTTTCCAAAGGAGCTGGCATTTCGCTTTAAAGGGTCAGGCCCATTTCAAATGACCCCTATTTTTGATGATTCCATCTGATTCTCCATGTCAAATATAGTAGGATACAATAATTTTCTAATTTTCAAGCGCAAAAATCACTCATTATTCAGCAATTTAACGTGAGCAGTCATACACAGCTATCCATCGCAGTTGGCACGCCCATTCGCGCTGATTCGCCGATATCGCATTTGCCACGCCCAATAGAGCATATTGCCCAATTAGCGCGAAGGGGCGTGACAAATGCGGTAAATAGTTGGGTATGACTGGCAGGGGTAAATTGCTGAATACTGCGTGAATTTTGCGCTTGAAAATTAGAAAAATATTGCATCCTACTATATTTGACATGGAGAATCAGATGGAATCATCAAAAATAGGGGTCATTTGAAATGGGCCTGACCCTTTAACTAAAAATCTCAAGACCACACTCTGTGAACGCCGGGGGAGGATGACAATATCTTGTTACCCATATAAACTTATTTATTTATTACTTTTCGTATTTATATTTGATATTGTCTAGTAATTGATTGCTATTTAGCACAACCCTTCGGTCGTCCTTAATTAAACATGGTACGAGAGGGCGGAGTCCCGGACGAAAGACCGTATCATTTTGCAGCCAAAAGGAGGAGAAACGGATTAGCAACGGTATCCTTCATTCAATACTATTTGCTTACTAACAAAAATGTCATTGCATGCTGTACATAATACAGACAAACATTGTATAGAACATATACAAGACTAAGCCTATAAATTATTCATTTGCGCACATAAATTTGCGTCTAATATATGAAAATACATTTCCGCAGTATCTAAAGTTCGCTTCATTTTGTCTCTTGACGAAACGAACAACAAGTAACAGCTTTTGTCCTAGATGGAAATGTATGTCATTGCGTACTTGTGTAAAAGTCTAAAAACCTATTCTTGGTATAACAAGACGTGTTGTAATTATCATGATAGTGTCACGAAATGTTCCTCAACTTGAAGTGAAAAATTGAATGAGCCCATTTTTAGTAAATGATTGCTGGCAATACATGCAAAATGGCAGCGAAATGGTGAAACTTCGGGGAAACGTTCGGCAATTTCGGAGATTTTTCAGGTGGTTCTGATTACAAAAACGTGTTTTATAGTTCCAACATTGCTTTGTTATTGTGCTTTCGTAACTATATATAATAGTTTATTGATACATACATAGAAACATATGCAATCAAAAGGATACCCTAAGACGAACGGCTTCACAACAGTTCCTACTAACAAGGGTCCAAACTAATATACATTATCATAAAGATCATACATATTACTATAAAGAATAAATTATATAAAATTATCTATTATTCATTCATTTTCCGAAACTTTATAACATCTTCATTTAGATTTCTTATCTAACGATTTTGTTAATGTTTGTGCAATACAAGCAATAATGTCTAACATTGGGTCAGCTGACGGCAATTGTTCGGTATCGGCAATTGCCTCATTTACGAGCACCTGAGGGGAGGATAACTGCGGTGTCACTTCGGGTGACAAATTGGGCGGGGGCAATTGCTCATTTATTTCCTGTCGAGGTTGTTCAATTGCCTGTGGGGTCATAGGCAACTCAGCTGAGGATTCTGGTTGGACTTTGACCTCTGACTGTGCTCGTGCAGCTTGACGACGAAGAAATCCTTCGTGACGTTGCTGCGGTGTTTCGGCACGACGAACCATGATGTGAGAGAGTTCTGTGATGGACTTGAGCTTCGTAGATAGTTCCTTAAAATAGGGAAGGCGGCAGCCGGGATTCATACAGCAAATGATAGGGCGAATAAAATTATTGCGGAATTTGCCTATACGGCCCAGAATTTGAAAGGAGCCGGGTGAGTTATTCGACAAAGACATGATCTTGGAAACAATATCAAAGTCATAACTCACCCCTTTGCTCTCCTCCACGTTGCTCTCCTCCACGTAAATATTATGTGTTTCTTTTTTTGTTATGGGCAGTTTTTGTTTATGCGTATGTTTACAACTCTAAGAAACTTATCAGGCCAGTTATAGGTGGTGAAAGTGTGAAAGAACATAGATGAAATGAGTTATCAGAACTCATTATTCGACCTTCGTGTTTCGTCCATATTTATCTTTCGATTTTGTAGTCTTGACGCAGACCTATCTCATATCCGATGGACGCCAACCAACAAGAAACCGCACAAAGCAAGAAGTAATTATTTATCACTTTTTTATTTATTGTTTATTTTTTTTGTTTCGTTAAATTTATATGAACGGTTAAAATATTAAAGTGTGGAGCTTCAAAGAGTTTAGAAATTTAGAAGCTCAATCAACCTGGCAGAGTTGGTGCACAATCGTGAGATTGTTTAGGAACCACCCTTTGCTTATGTTTTCGTTTGTATGCGCATACCATGTATATAAATGCCAATGGAGTGATGCCTCTAATGTCTAATGTATCTCAATCTATAAATAAGCATTTTTAAATAAATGTGCTGGTTTTGATGGGTCAGAACTCACTCTTTACGTTGAAAGGATGGTCATGCACTAATTGCTCACGTCCCACATCGCCACTAAGGTTTCTGTATGTGTCCCAGATAATTATGCTTGAGTTCAGTTAGCGTTGATCAAATCCGGGAGATTCGCGTGGGGAGAAACACTGAGCTGTTGAGGAGTTCAGAAACTGCCCTATGTGACTTACAGGTAAATTTTCCTAGTCCTTTTCTTGTCTAAACATCGTGGACTACGTCTTCAGAACTTTTCCCGATTAAAAGCCATATCCATAGCTCATTACTATACATATAGTTTATTGAGACAAATTTAGAGAAATATACATAATCAAAAGAATACCCTAATTGTAAGAAGAACATGCTTCACAGCATTCCTACTAACAAGCGTGCAAACCGCATACCACATGCAAATTGTGTATCTATCTATTGTAGGAAGAGTGTGCTTTCTCAGTGATTTACGGTGACGAGTACAATTGTTTGGACTTAATCGCCACAACGGCAGACGATGCCAACATCTGGGTGACTGGACTTATGGCACTGACGTCAGGGAAACGTAAGCAGTTACTGTCTGTGAACGTTGTGCAGGGCCCTACACTTTTTGCTAGCTGTTGAGTTAGTGCTCGATGTACTGCAAAAATTGACGGAAAATGTCATGCGCTTGATGGCGCAACGGGAGATGGCATGCAATCAGCGTGTGTACAGTACGTTTTCAGATGATTGCAAGCCCTCCGGCTCCACTTCAATGGCAACGCTACGAGAAAGGTGAAACTACTTATTTTTATTCAGTGTTGTGGTGAGCTTGTAATTCCAACCAAGGGAAACAAAGTGTGTGTGTTTAGCACATTTATTCCGACGTTTCGGCTTTCGCCATCTTCAGGGAAAATTACCTATAAAAACACAATACAAAACGCAGCACAAATATAATATCAACGTAAAACGACTACACACATAGGCCAGAAAACGAATTCACATGGATTAGGACAAGGAAAAGACAGTATATATAACGTACAACGGGAACGATATGTATAAAAATATGAGTAAATCAAGCGACATTCATCACTAACTTATTTTTATGTTGTTGGTCGAATCTATTATGGTGCACGTATCCGATGAGATGCATACTTTATGCCGCATATTTTCCGCATTACAAAATAAAAACGTGTAATGCCTGCCCCGTTACGTCGACTAGTATACAAATAAATATTTCACACTCAATATTCGTATAATAAAGGAAAAAACCGTGTTTACTCATGCAGGTGGCTTGAATCAGTGTTCGAAGAGGGTGATACTGACGGTATTGGCCATATCTCTGAGAAAACTGCCGTTCGCCTCATCCGACAAATAAACCCAAGCCTGCTGATCAACCGCGTCAAACATAAAGTTATGGTGGGAGCATTTTTTTATTTATTGGGCCAATATTCTATACCATGGGAAATAATAAGGCATTCAATCCAAGCAGCCTGCATCCATGTATCAACACATACTTTGCTGCAAAATTTGAACCTTTCAACGAAACCATCAACGATAATCGAATTGCTACAAAAGTGTGCCTAAAATCCTCATTTCTTCACTATAAAAAAAGTGAAATTTAAATAAGCCCATTCAGGAATTTGGTATCTCCGCTGTGGAGTCGGACCGGGGAAAGATTACGCGATCGGAATTTGTTGAACTTTATAAAGAAATAGCAACGAGACCAGAGGTTTGGTTTGCTCATAGTAAACAACAAATTACGTCCGGATAAAGGCGATAATTGTGAATTTTTTTTTAATATTTCGGAATCAACACCTCGCAGTGGCGCTTTCGGCTTTCTTTATCAAGTTTTCCAGATTTACTTTCTGATGGTTCGATACGCAAATAAAGATTACCTGACTTGTCAGGACCTCAGACTTTTCGTGGAAACGGAACAAGGGGTATGTGAGCAGTGAGCTTTCGCTATTGATAAGGATAGCACTGTTTGTGGCTATTCAAATGAACATGCTACTATAGCACTGTAGAGAAAAGATCCTAGAACAAAATGTAGTAATAGAGAGGACAAAATGCAGTGATAGACAAGTTATCACCAGACATATGTACAAATGGGAAAAAACCAATATGTATCTGAATCATGAATTTTCACATTTACCTAACAAGTGGAGAAAGAGTTCCGAATCACTGTAGAACATACATATTGCAGATGGTTGGTGTGACAACCGATTTCTGTGAGAATCTTGTCGAACAATATGAACCATCACCAGAAGGGAAAGAACACAGCTTTATGACGGTTGATGGTTTGTTATATTTTTAATCATCCATCAAAGATTTGTAAAGCGCCTACTGGAAAATACAAAAAAAACACATCTTGCGTGCTTGAGTCACCCCATATCCTCCATCAAATCAGCCGTTGACTTTTGTTTCTCACTTCCTTGTATTCAATATAAATCACATTGTCGGCTTTTGCACAAGAATTTGATAATTGTTTTTGCAGGTTTTACGTTCTACCTTTTATCATCTGACTGTTGCCTCTTCGATCCCCAACGTACAAAAGTCTGGCAGGATATGAAGCAACCATTCAATCGATACTATATTGCTACATCCCACAAAACATACTTGGTCAGTGTGCGGGTTTATTGTCTTTTCATTTTAATGTAAGTGATGGTGACCGAATACTTCGAACGAGACATTGTCTTTATTAATGTAAAAGATGTATCTACTCCTCTAAATTATAGATATAACTTATGTTTTATAGGTTGAAGATCAACAAGGTCCGGCGAGTAGTGATGGCTATCTCAGTGCTCTGAAACACGGTTGTAGAGTGGTTGATGGTGGGCTAAGTATTTAAGAGAAATTGAATTCCGTAAAATTTCCACATTTTTCTGAACGATGCAAATAGCTAGAATAAAGAAAGCCGCGTTGCGTTTACCGCAAAATTCCGTGGGTTATTTGCCAATGACTGCTGGCCATTAGCTATCGTAGTTTTCAAATATTCTTCTGGTCACTCTCACTTCTCCAAACTACAGTATGCACTGCAAGACACGTTGTTGCACAAACTCTCCCAATGAACTGCTTCTGCAGAAAATACTTTTTAGTAGATCTTTGGGACCCCTGCCTTGAAGCGGGTGAAACAGAGCCCGTCATTCAACAAGGAGCTGCTTCAACACATAAATTAGAATTATCTGCTGCGCTTCGCGTGATAAGGGAGTGTGCGTTTGAAAGAACGAGGTACGCGGACTACTTTCAGCTAGTATTTTTCGCCACAGCTAAAAAAAAGCGATTAATTTCAGATTCGCAGGTGTTTGACCCAACAAAATTCAAGTTTAACGGGGCTCGTCATTTTTGTGACATTTATATTGTACGTGACATATTTCTTCCAATGCAGTGCTGATTGCTCATGGTATATATATATATATATATTGCTCCGATATATCAAACGCGACTTGATCTCACACAAGGTTTCAGGTACCCACTTTTCATCCGCTTATCATTACACTGTGACGTTTTGTGGCAGAGAGGAGCAGCAAATTTAATCAAGGAGGTAAGAATCGTGATAATATCGACTAGGGGACTAGGCCCATGAAAGGCAATACAAAACGGAAAATTGAACTTTCAGAAAATGTTCTAGAAGCGGATCCGCTCGAGGAATCTTTGTAGTCCATTTGTTTTCTGTGTTCTCTTCCATTGGTAATTAATAATATATTTATATTATTATAATGTTATGTTCTAGATCCTGGGACCTCGACTCTACATTCCATCGGAGGACCCAACTGACTGGGAGGACCCTAGGAACACTCCCACACCTTGGGACTTTCAGAGCAAGATTATTGTTATTGTAGGTTGCGCCTCACAAAGAAAGTAAATATAGCCAATAATTTGACAATTCCATACATTGATCCGCAGTACATAAACTAGCCTCACTTTTGTATGAAGTCGCTCCTGAATCTCCAAATAAAAAGGCGGCACACACTAATACATCTTATTGATTGTTTAGAAGGGTACGTAAAAAGATGCGTGCGCGCGGGCGTTGAATTTTTTTTGCTATGGACTAGCACGGTATGACGCTTTCAGGGCAAACGGCTACCTGCCGGCCAGCATGATGATGAAGCCCTGGTTTCTGAAGACGATGAAGGATTCCCAGTAACATCGAAGAGAAGAGTAATAATTTCGTTTATTGTATCAGCTTACTGAAATTACTGAACAGCGCGTAAGAATTAAAAGGAAGCCTATGCCGTCAGCGCGGTTACCAACACAAGGGTGAAAGGACCCAAAAGACCTAATATTCTTTGTAGGTAAAAATTGAAATATATTCACTAGAACGTTAGTTTTTCAATGCTTGCGTAAGTAACTAATTTTTTGTACGTACGATAGTGATAGCATTGGATTTGTTTCATCAAAAAGTCCAAACAAAACACTCCAGGGTAGGCATATCGCGATATGCAGAGAGATTTCGGATCTCGTGCCCATTTTTGCTCAACAGAAAGTCATTCACGATTTGTTATGCACGGCGCCCAACTCACATTCATGCAAGTTTTTTTTAAATACTAAGGTACCGTTAGGTATTATTTGAAACGAATTTAAAGGGATAGGTTCACCTCGAATTGCACCTTTTTTATAATTTATGTTGATAGTATGACCTATGACGGTCAAAATGCGAGAATTGCAGTAAATTTCCTTTGCTCCCCGTAGTAGGAGAGCTTGCTCAAAAAAAGCTAAACTACCTCGAATCTATAAAACAATTGGAGTACCGCAGCCATGGGGCCAATTGTACTCCGCACCGCATAACCGCATGACCGCATGACCGCATAGACACCGCATGGATACCGCGTGCGGTCAAACACCGCACGGAAACCGCACGAGTTTACCAAATACCGCGCGGACACCGCATAATGTAGGCGGACACCGCATAGACACCGCGCGAACTCGAACCCATCATATACCGCGAAATTCTACGCCGTGATTAAGATAATGTGCTCCACATATCTATTTTCTGCGGGATTTATATAATTTAGAGTATTGGTTGTTTGTTAATTTAGAGTATAGTATTTTACCATCGGAATTTCTGGATCGAAACTGTTTACTTTACCCTATTACATTTACATCTAACCACGACATCGTTTTTCACGAGATTGAGGTCTTTCCAAGAGTCTAATAAACATTTCGAAGTAGCATGGAATAATAAAAGACGAGGTGCACCAAACAGCAATTATTATACTTATTACAGTAGGTTAATTTATACAAAACTCATAAAACGTAAAACTGTAATACCTAATCCCATAAGCGAAGGTGTAACCTCTCTTAAACCTCTACATTAGGAAACCGCGCCACCTACCATTGCACCAGAATAGCGCTTTTTTCTCTTAACAAGAGAATACTGGCTCATATGGCTAATCGTTAAATTGGTGGTTAGACTTGAGCTTAATTGGATCTCTTCATTTTCTAGGAGACACATCTCACAGTCGCGATTCGAAGTATATTAATGGGTAAATGAAACAAACAACTTATACCCTAAATTATATAATTCCCGCAGAAAATAGACATGTGGAGCACATTATCTTAAGCACGTGTAGAATTTCGCGGTATATGATTAGTTCGGCCTCGCGCGGTGTCCGAATGAGATATGAGACCCGCGGTGTCTGTGCGGTGTCTGCCTACATTATGCGGTGTCCGCGCGGTGTTTGGTAAACTCGTGCGGTTTCCGTGCGGTGTTTGACCGCACGCGGTATCCATGCGGTGTCTATGCGGTCATGCGGTCATGCGGTTATGCGGTGCGGAGTACAATTGGCCCAGCCATGGTATGTGGGAAATAGCGCAGCCGGGCTGGAGACGCTAGAAAATACAGGCCCTTTTATCATCCTCTGTCTATCACAACAATATCTGCACCTCCAGTCCTCCTGCGCTATTTCCCACATACCATGGCTGCGGTACCCCAATTGTTTTATAGATTCGAGGTAGTTTAGCTTTTTTTGAGCAAGCTCTCCTACTACGGGGAGCAAAGGAAATTTACTGCAATTTTCGCATTTTGACCGTCATAGGTCATACTATCAACATACATTATAAAAAAAGGTGCAATTCGAGGTGAACCTATCCCTTTAAGAATGGCCTGGATGATGGCTTTATTTCGTAAACACATTCGCAATTGTCTGCACATGGAATTAAATTGGACTGGAAAACGGTATTTTGTTGCATGGAGTTCTATGCTATTATATTCGTTTACAGTATCCAACCGCAACCACATTCCTACAATGGGCGAGCAAACTGCTGTGCGACTTATGCAGACTTACCAAACTGAGTTCATGCAGGCAAATAGAGACTACATTATGAGGTGTGCAATTTTCTAATAAATAATAAATTGACAACTCTCATATCCTAATGTAATAATCGATTAAAGAACTAAATATGGAATAAAAATTAGTTAATTATCATTTGTCCAGAGTTTCTCCAAACACCAGCCGGGTGGATTCTTCCAACGTGAATCCACAGGAGTTTTGGAATAATGGAGTGCAGATGGTAGCGTTGAATTATCAGACACCAGGACTAATGATGGATCTACAGGTTAGATACATTCTGTGAAGAGCTTCCTGTGTACTGTAGAGCAGTTCACCTAAATAGGCTAACTTAAAAATATTGGCTTTTGGAGGCGACAAGATCCTGTTCTTTTTAGACGGAACAATTAAGCATTGCCGTCGAACGACCGAAAAAGTACTTTAACATTTACGTTCAGGGGTCTCACAGAGTAATCTACAATTGAATAGGCAATACTTCTCACTTTGGGTTTGAGTTCTCCCCGATTGTCTACTCCTGCGCTGCCTATCTGGTTTAGCTTCAATTTTTTTAGGAAGGCAAATTTTCCGAAAATGGCGGAAGTGGGTATGTATTGAAACCGTCGGTAATGAATGACGAACTGTTCGTTCCGGGGGACAAGATGCCTTACGCACCGCAGGTAAACGTTTGACATTCCTTTATAGATAAGAGAACTTGCAGCAAACCTGGTAGCAGGTATGATATAAGAAAGTTCATGTTCGAATTAAAATATATATTGGAGATATTGTTCCTTAGGTTCTTTTGGTTTTAGCCTAGCTTCTTTGGTTTTTTTTCCTTTGACACACTTCATTGTAGAGGCCACTTACAGGCATATCTTTTTCAGTGGAATTTTTCCTTCAGATCCTACACCTAAGAATCCTATCCGGCCAGCAGCTCCCTCGACCAAGAGGCTCGAATGCAAAGGGAGATTCATCCGATCCCTTTGTTGTCATCGAAATCTTCGGAGTGCCACCGGATTGTGCTGAAGAACGAACGAAAACTATCCGAAATGACAGTTAGTCTGTTTGAAAATTTACCATGGCGCGGGTTTTTATGTTTTTTTTTCTATGTTGATTTTTGATATAATAATGGTAGTGCGTAGAGATTTCTTTCTTAAAACGGCCACCACGTCTATAACTTTTGCTCCATGTCCTTGCGTTTCAGGTATGAACCCGTGTTTCGACGAGTCCTTCCAGTTTCAAGTAGCAGTTCCCGAACTGGCTCTTGTTCGATTTCTCGTCCTCGACGACGATTTTATTGGAGATGATTTTATTGGACAATACGCTATTCCTTTTGACTGTTTGCAACCCGGTTAGGATTTACAGCATATATAAACAATAGGTTGAAGGCGTGGTTGTCCGCAACGAAAATTAGAATACAGTCCGCTCTCGGGTATAAAAGGAGAGTCGGTTCGCAGTCTTGAGCAAAGCAAAATGCTCAGTCAGTCGCTACTTTTTCTACGCTTCACACTTTTGGTAAAAGTATAGCAACTTTTCGCAACTCTTCAAAATAAGACATTGGAGTTAGAGTCAATCGCATACGTTTCATATAAGTATGTTCCTTTTTCGTAATGTGGCCAGTGTAGTCGCCTCAGGCGGCGATAGCCGTCTGGTAAATAAATAAATCTTTTGCGCTTCAAGAGCGTGCGCCTTTATTCGAGCGCCTTTATTCGACAATACAATCATACAGTGTTCAAAGTTTGCTTAAAGGGATCGGCTCACCTCAAATCGTGTCTGTTTTTTTTGTTTATTTATTTTCTATAAGGGATAATAAAAATTTGAAATACAAAAAGTAGTGTTCTATTTCAATACTCACGAAGATATTAGGTGATAAAGTGGTGGATCGATCGGCCCGAAATGAAAAAGTGTAATTGTCCTGCCTTGTTTGTATGGGACAATTAACACTTTTTCATTTCGGGCCGATCGATCCACCACTTTATCACCTAATATCTTCGTGAGTATTGAAATATAACACTACTTTTAGTATTCCAAATTTTTATTATCCCTTATAGAAAATAAAGAAACAGAAAAAACAGACACGATTTGAGGTGAGCCGATCCCTTTAACGCAGAGGGCCTGAGCAGTTGGCGACGAGTTCCAGATGACAAACTGCTCGACTTCGGGCTAGTGCTAGGGCCGGTCTAAGGCTACATATCAAATAGTTTGAGTCTTCCAGCTGACTTAAATTCCCTATGTTTTTTTTCGTATCCAATCTCCCGATGATTTTCTATTCCTTCCTATGTGGTACATATGTAAGACACTCAGCGACAGTGATCTCCCTATTTTCTTTGACATAAAGTAATATACTTCTAAATGTCGTCAATAACTTACAGTGATCCTTCAGGCTATCGTCACATCCATCTCCTAAACAATGAAGGCGAGCCATTAGAACAAGCTAGTCTCTTTGTGCATGTTGCCGTCACAAATCGAAGGGGTGGAGGGGTAATTTTTATATCGCAATGTTAAATTTTCTGTGTTGGATATCACAGCTATTATATTGCAGTTATAATTTATGCCTCGACTATGATATGCTATGCTATGCCTCATCTATGGTAACGATAGCAACTTTGTAAATTTGAGCTTGACAATTGTTGAGAACCTATAATTTGAGCTTGACAATTGTTGAGAACCTATATGTATTATGATTACTCACTGTTTACTAATTGAATGATTCAACAAAATTTGGAATATACTGTACTATATTTATGTCTTAATTGCTCCAGAAAGCAAAGAAGCGGGGAATGAGCGTAAAAAGGAGGCCACAACGAGCACAAACTGGAATGAAATTGGTTGGAATCAAACAGGTGATACATTCTAGGTTACAGAGCGAGAAGAAAAAGTATGTAGTACGCATTTTATTTAACGGGGATGAATACAGGTTGTGAACCAGGAGACAATTGGCTGGCGAACCCTTAGGTGGCCCAAATTTAACGTCTGCCACAAGATTTAGCTAATTCTAATAAGCAGAAAAAGTAGAAGCGACAACAAAATATGTATCCACACTAAAACGAACACAATTGATTTCATTAAGATCGATGATCAGTTCAAGAGTGCTGTTTCTCCTCTTGCAGAAAGTATCAACATGCGAGCAACACTTGAGGCGGCGATGGTTGGTTTTGCAGTGATTTAGTCAACACCGATTCCGATAGTAGCCCATCATTTTGCTGGGAGAACGCTTTTCATTGCCGCTGTTAGTGCCCGGGAACATGGGAAACCGTTGAGACTTTGAAGATAATTCCGAGATTGGACGCAACGGGAGAAATCATTTACATGAAAAGGAGGGGGTACTTCCACAGCGATCTTCTATCATCCCATATCCTTGCTTGTCCATTTCAGACTGACTGGCAGGAAGAGTGTGGGCTGGGTCCTGCGGGCACAATAAGGCAAGGAATCCGTTTGGTTCACTCCAGAATGATAACACTGGCAGTGAATGGTTCGTATTTATTTCGTATCTATGAAGATTTGTTTAACTTATCAAACTTTTGCATCTACAATTTCATCATTTCCATTTCTTCAGTCCGTACAAAATTTCTTCATCTTCTATAAAAAAAAATGGACACACCCCACAACACCCCACAACACCCCACAACATTGTAACGTTCAAAAGGATGATTTTTTTCTGTGAATGAACTGATATTTGGATTACAGTATCTCCACCGTCTTCGCCGTCAGGCACAGATTCGGATCGGGACCGAAGTCATGATTCTCCGCCGTCATTTATCGTCGACAGTGACGAGAATGAAGTATGAGTTTTAGAGTTTCACTTTGTATAATTTGGGCCCGCGTTGAACACATGTCGGGGTGCACCTGCACATACTACTATGCATATGAATCCTTTGATTTTGTTAACTTACTCTTTTGTGTAAGATGATGCCACGGTCGCGCAATGTATCGTCGTCGCGTAACCAATTTGTCCGAAAATTTTCGAAACTGTTCATTTCAGTACCCACTGATTGTGACTAGCGGACAGATCCCGGAGCAGGTTCAAAGAACGTTCACTCGTCTCAAAACACTTATATCCACCTGTGTGTCTATCCTCGTGCAAGCAGACAAGTTGTTGATCAAGGTGCGTTTTTCAAGTGCAATTTAAATCACTTTCGCGTACGAGAGCTGATGAGTAATATTAGAACTGACGGCGTAGAATTCATAATAAATACATAGTGAGTGATGCGTAACTAAACAATATATATACATATAATCAACATTTACACACTCTTTACACACTTGCCCGCCTCCTCCATACCGACCAATAAAGATCTTATTATTAACAGATGTCTCATTATATCATCATAAGGTATCATCATAAGGTAACTAATTTGTTGCAGTACACTTGGCTACGTGCTTCTCAATGCTCCTAAGCGATCAAATGTCAATAAGACGGTGATAACTCTTGGTTATAGCAAGTATATTCCAGATCGAGGACTCGATAAAGAAAATACAGGAGAGCCACGATTTATTGGGAAATCTTACTGCTGAGGCCGGTCTTCGCGGACAGAAGGTACAATTATTTATCCTACGCGATTCGGTTACACGCTTTTCCTTATTGTTGGGTATTTCTTCATTTATGTCTAGGCAAATAAATAACCTTCTGTCAATATTGTGCTGAAGCTCCTCACGCCTTTTTCCAAAAACGATTTTAAGTCACCTTAAAAATCCTCATTTATTGTAGGCCACTCGTGCCGCAGAAAACTTCACCTGGAATTTGCGGCTTCTGAAGGCACAACTGAGCCTCATGAACAAGAGCCAGGACGAGGCACAGGACATTATACAACAGGTATAGTATACATACTACATACTATCGTCCTAGCTATCAATTAAATGAGAAAACACTTGCCCATGACATCAAGATCAAGGTTTTTAAACTGACGAGGTTGTGAGAAGGTGTGGCAAACACCGGGCCCGTTCACCCACTTGGAATTCCCTCACAATCAGTTAAAATAACCGACTTTTTTGTAGAATATGTACAACGCAGCTGCCCTCCCGAAAGGAATTTCATTTATTTTATATTATATTGAAACCCACTCCTTACAGGCCTAGTTAGAATAACGAGTGACCCATCGTGTAAGCAGTTGTTGCTTTGAGGATAAATTAAGAAAAAAAACATTTGTTTCTAGGTTTTCGACACAAGTGCTATGCTGGGAATTCTTAGCGATAAACTTGCGGTCAAACGTGCGGGAAGGCGTTTCTCCCGGGTGATTCCCGATCCCACCCAGGATGTCTGTCTCTAATCTCAACCCTACCCAACGTGTGGGAAAATGGGAGAAGTTTGTTTATGACCTCCTATGTTTAGAGATTGAATCCGTAGCTTCTAGACATAATTCTAATTATGAGCAAATTTTTGCGCTGAATTGTAGTGGGGTTTCAATGTGTGGCAGATATTCAGTAAACAATATGTAGTTACAGTAAGCAGTATTTAATCGCTGGGCCAAACAATTTCTAGAAATGTATTGCACTTAAAGGGTCAGGCCCATTTCAGGTAACCCCTATTTTTGATGACTCCATCTGATCCTCTGTCTCAAATATGGTAGGATGCAAATTTTTTTCCAATTTTCAGGCGCAACATTCACGCAATTACCAGCAATTTTTCCATGACCAGTCATACCCAACAATCTATCGAAGTTGTGACGCCCATTCGCGCTGATTCGCCAGCAACGCAATTGCCCCGCCCAATATAGCATATTGGCCAATGAGCGCGAGTGATCGTGGGATAGGTTCACCTCGAATTGCACCTTTTTTTATAATTTATGTTGGTAGTATGACCTATGACGGTCAAAATGCGAAACTGGCAGTAAATTTCATTTGCTCCCCGTAGTAGGAGAGCTTGCTCAAAAAAAGCTAAACTACCTCGAATCTATAAAACAATTGGAGTACCGCAGCCATGGTAAGTGGGAAATAGCGCAGCCGGGCTGGAGACGCTAGAAATACAGGGCCCTTTTATCATCCTCTGTCTATCACAACAATATCTGCACCTCCAGTCCTCCTGCGCTATTTCCCACTTAACATGGCTGCGGTACTGCAATTGTTTTATAGATTCGAGGTAGTTTAGCTTTTTTTGAGCAAGCTCTCCTACTACGGGGAGCAAATGAAATTTACTGCCAGTTTCGCATTTTGACCGTCATAGGTCATACTATCAACATAAATTATAAAAAAGCGCAATTTGAGGTGAACCTATCCCTTTAACTGCAATAGATTGTTGGGTATGACTTGCCATGGTAAATTGCTCTTAACTGCGTGAATGTTGCGCCTGAAAATTGGAAAGAAATAGCATATTACCATATTTAGACCGAGAATCAGACGGAGTCATCAAAAATAGGGGTTACCTGAAATGGGCCTGATGTTCGTTTCTGACTACGTGGTTGGTGTGATATCTTACAATTAGCCCATTTACGATGAAATACAATATCATAGGAAATGGGTGAGCCCATTTGGTTGGTGACGGTTCACTGGTTTTTTTTCGTGGGCCAGCCAATTTGCTGACCATTTCGCGACCATGTGTGACCAAGTTTCATAGAAAACCGTCATCAACTGGTCACCAAATGGTCACGAACCAGTCGCGGTGTTTTTTTCGGTCTGATCTGTATGTCTATTATATGTCTCTATGATAACAATTCAACCACAAGTATGTCCTCGTTTAATGACTGAGTATTAACTGATACTACTGGACATCTCTTTATATTGCTTGATGATGATCAGCTGCTATTCGAATGCCATATAAATTCACTTTTATTGAATTATAGTTTTTTTTAGTGAGTTAATTGTATTAGATTCAACATGAAAACATGGATTGACGATTGGAAGAGTTGTGTTTTTACCTTGAACTCCATTTGTATTTCTGAGCGAAGTTGAGCAATGATTGTTCCGATGTTTCCTTTTGCATGAAGCACACCTAGAGTATTTATTTCGTTTTTAACTTAAAATACACATACCTTTTTTATTTGTTTCGCGTTTATTTTGTTTGATAACGGGCTTCAAATAGAGTGGTCTCAAATTAATAAACATTTTTTTCTAGCAATGATGTTTGTAAACCGGTAGCAGATAAAATTGATCTTTCCACGTCTTCACTTCAGCGTTTACAAAACCAGATACACGAGACATACATGGAAATCGTACCTATTCCACACATAGTTTTGTAACAACGTCCTAAGCTCCAAAAAAACTTTAAAAAATATATATATATTGAAAAGGGGCTTCCTAAACACAAGAACGAACATATGATATGATGAGCCAAATTTCCCAGGCGAGCAGGTTATTCAGAAATTAAGATTAATTGAATCCATCGGGACGGGTATCTGCCCTGTCACCGGACATCCTTCTCCAGCTCTTCTATTGATCAAGTAGGAGAGGAACTTGCGACGGTTCTCGACTTTCCCCTGGCAATTCTATTTGGCGTCGATTGGCGACATCATGATAATGTAGTCCAAAAGTAACATCCATAACGAAAGAAAATATAAGAAACAATTGAGGCATCGGTGTAGTCTAACTTTGGTTCCTCACCAATGCTGCCATACTGATACTGGGGTAATGTACAAAGAAAGCATAGAATGATGAAGATGTACTACACCTTCGCCATGCCCGTGTGATAAACATTTGACTACAATTTTATCTCACTCGCTTTATCCCCAGCAGTGGGTCTGTCAAATTTCCCAAGTTTCAGACCTTCCCCTTATGACACACGATGGCGGCCAATTCGCCACGAATTCCATGTAATCGTCTACGTTCCTAAACCTCCGTAGGTTCAAGTTTGGTTAGAAGGAGGCTTGTAACCGTATGCCAACGTCAGTTAGAAGTTATAAGCGCCCGTGGCCCGTTGCCTAATATAAGCCCGTGGGCCTTTTTCACCCTCGCGCACGCCCCTTTCTTTTTAACCACGGCATCGTTCGGTCTGCCTTTATTTCTATCTCGGCTGTTCGGGTCGCACACTCGCCAATTTAATTTTTCTCGACAGCTCAAAATACGCATTTGGTATTCTTCTCGATATCCAATTAACCATGCCCTATCCCCTATCCCATTTCGCTCCACTTTTCATCAGATTGCTTTTATTTTTATTAGTGATCTATTTTTTTTTTGTTTAGCATTAGAAAGCAAACCCATTCTTCATGGATAGCATCATTTGTACGTTTCTGAATATAAATATGGGCCAGCTCCCAAATGCTGCATAGAAAGGCCGCATTTCGCGCCTCGTCAAATAAGTTCGATATTATAGACCTTTTCACAACTTCCTTTCAATTGTGTGGGAATACGGCAACATGCTTGGGTGCCCACCATGGGGTCCTATGTAAAATATATGCTTTGTCCAGTGGTCAGGTCATGTATCCCAGGCCAAAGTTGCATTTATAATAACATGTTAATACATAGGTTACATGTTCCTCATCAAAGCCGAATTAAATTTATTTCAAAAATCATTATATTATGCTGAGTGTATATTAGCTCGTTTTACTACTACTTCTTATATACCAATATACCACTACTTCTTACTACATTTTCGGTACGATGCATGCACCTATAATTTGGCACATGTATCAAATTTCGGTGTGTTTATGTTAGTTCAATTCAGATGTCTATGAATGGCCTCGGTAACATAATACATATACAACTTTCCGGATGTTCCCCCACATTTCGTTATTCATAAAGATGTCACGCACTACTCAATCGCGGCTTTTGAGTAGCAGATACGAGTTTTCTGTGTATAAATGTTTAACAAAACGAGAATGCGTGAGAAAAAGTTGCGTTGAATTTGCTTGGCGCAGAAATGGTAAGATTTCGGGAAAAGTATTGTAAAATGCACTTCAAAGCACACAACAAATCGCGAAAATACCCGCTTGAAAATATCTATCGTAGTCGAGGCACACAATCTATCGTGGTTGAGAAACTGTGATTTTTGCTTTCCTTTATTTTTGCTTTTGTTTTGAAACCAAAGTAGGGGAAGCGGGAGTATGATTGCAGATTTTTTGCTCCAGTAGCTCACTAACACCAAACCGTGCCCATCCTCACCGCTTTTTTTTCAAGATTTTTTGATATTTTCTATTATTATTTCAGGTTTTACAAGAACATATTTTGTCAAGTTTGAAAAAGAGGAGAATCCTTGAGAAAGAGTTTTTAGAACATAAAAATGGCGTCGTCGCGAGGCCGTGAACGTCTTCGGGAGCGACAAACTTCAGGAAAAACATTCGTTTTTGGCTCAAGTACGCCGAGGGAACTCAGTCATATGAAAGGGGTGAGCTGGCAACTTTCTGTTAATTGGTATGCCTGAATATATGTCACTTTTTTCTACATTTCACAAATAAATAAAAAAGAGAGAGACATTTATTTCCACCCTTTTCAGTAATTTAACGTGCATTTCGGTACGGTCAACTTATTATTTAAATTATAAATTCAAAAAAAAAACTCTCCCATACAAATAAACAACCTGATTTTTGAAAACAGCAAAATACTGTATTTACCGTTTCATTATGGTCATTATTCACTAACATTTTGAAAAAAAAACTTGACAAGCATTCTCAGCTGCTTGGTTGTTCATCAAAAAAGGATCAAAGCCACGTAAAAAAACTCTTTCCTTTTGACGAATAGCATCCCGCACTAATGCCACTCGGCCTGGGCATTGGGATGGGAGACTAGAAAACACTTGGAAAATATTCATTTACATAACTACAATTTCCATCCAAAAAACCGTGCTCACTGTAAATGTGGCCATAATTTTAAACGCATTTGTTCAACATAATGTCAACACAGACGAAACAAAAATGAGAAAGAGTAGAGTAGCGCCTTTTTGTCCCGGAAGCCTAAACCAGAAAAACATCCCCCTGAATACAAGCAAATTTGTAAAAGGGTTTGACATGGCAAGAAGACTCAGGGAGGTACTTCATGTGAATTGTAGAGAAGCTTTCAGTGTACGAGGTGCGGGGTGCACTCCAGTTTTTTTCCAAACAAACACACTTCATCATTGGGATTGGGTGTAAGAAAATAACGCTCTGTATTACTCGAAAATTTGCGAAATATTTTAGGTACCTCGAAAATTCCGAGCATATTATGCAAAAGCCCCCGTAGAAAGAACTGGACCAGAGATAGCGGATGTTATGCGGCAGGCGCGTTCTCTCACACCATCGGGTAACAACATTTTGCTATTTTTGCCCCAGAAGAACATGAAGCAAACGTCTTTCTTGTGCTTGCTCGTTATAAGTATTTGAAGAATTTGTGGTAGTGTTTTATTTTTCAACTAATTAATTAACTAATTAATTAATTAATTAAGTTGCGTAAGAGCCAGCCAACACCTTTCATGTAAATGTTGATTCTATCAGATATCAGTAAATGACCTCCAGCCATGTAGGTTGAGCTTTTCACAGCCCCAAGAGACTTGTAAATGAGAGATGAAACACCTATAAAACCCAAATACTCTGTTTGGTTTATTTTCGGCATATTTGTCCAACACTGCGTATAAAAGTGGGCATAAACTGCGAGTGGGGCCCCCTCACACCAACAATGTCAATTTAGAAAATTACTATTCGGACCAGACGCGGGCCCGCACATGTGGACATAGTTTGTTGGGCGCTCTCAAATAGCAGGATAATTGAACATTTAATAGATTGGCTGGGTCGACGCAGTTGCCAGTTGTGTACAAAAATTTTGATAGGGACCTCTTACAATTAGTGGTTCGAAAAACAACAAATAATGACCATATTTCATTGAGGTAATGACCAAAACATTGGGGTAATGACCAAAGCGATTTGACCTCACAATCAGTAGAGAAAGCAAGCATAAGAAAAAAGTCAGGAATACAATTTCCTGGAAGTTAAACAAAATACTTACTGCGCATTCAGAACTCCGCTTTCGGCATACTTTCCTTATGGGGTTTCCATGTATGCCAAAAATTCGGTGTGATTCTCTCAATACTACCGTATTTCTGCACGAAACTTGCATATAATATGAAAAATTAAAAATATCATCATGTAGTTCCAAAATACTGTAAATTTTCACCATACTTGGAAACCCCATTGGCGAAACACCGGCCGGTTTTTGAAGCGTATCAACTGAATTTGTACCTATTTATGCTAAAAGTTGCTCGAATTTAGCTCAATTTTTTATTCTAATTTATGTTCATTTGCATAAGCTGCATAAGAATGCTGGTCTACTCGACGTGTTTCCAAAACCGGCGGGTATTTCACTTTAAAGGGACGGGCCCATCAAAATAAACCCATATTTTGCATGTTTTTATAATTTGTATAAATGGGGTTTATTATAATATATGTACACTAAGTTACGGCTAGACTTTATCCCGCTGAAATTTTTCGGTGTCGATAAACTCAAAAGTATACCGTAGAAGACCAACAATTGCACCCTTATTTCCTTACCGCGTCTCCCGAGGATACCTCGCTCTGATTGGGACCCGGGAGACTATCTGTCCATATAGCCACATTCCCCCGGGACACGCGACAAGAAAATAGGGTGCAATTGTTGGTCTTCTACGGTATACTTTTGAGTTTATCGACACCGAAAAATTTCAGCGGGATAAACTCTAGCCGAAATTTAGTGTACCTATATTATAATACACCCCCTTTATACAAATTATAAAAACAAGCACAATATGGGTTTATTTTGATGGGCCCGTCCCTTTAATCCGAAATTCGGAAATCGTTGTCTGAAATAAGGAAAGGAAAGAGCTCTTTAGAAAACCCTCCACCATGGTTTCCGGTTATTTACAAGGTTAATGGAGCGGACTAAAAGAGAGGGAGAATACTCGAAATTGCCAAAATGTATAAGCAAATAGGGTAACATAGGTTGATGGAAGGTGAGGGGACAACATGCTGACAATAGAAATTATTAACTGTTTTTATGATACGAATTTTCTGGCCAATAATGGCGCACATAAAAAATGTGACTCTGGTTACCCATAGTCTAGTACTGCACACAGTACAAGTTGAAGAAGTCTAACAAAATAAATACATGAACTAATAGCTATATCTTTATAGTGTATGAAGAACGTACATATCCAATGGAGCACATAAAAAATGTGACTCTGGTTACCCATAGTCTAGTACTGCACACAGTACAAGTTGAAGAAGTCTAACAAAATAAATACATGAACTAATAGCTATATCTTTATAGTATATGAAGAACGTACATACCCTAGGTTCCGATCGTGGAGGATGGGCATTTGGTTCGTCAACGCCTAGAGATTTATCGCACATTATAGGTATTGTTGCGATTTGAGTATATGAAAATTTGCCTTTTCCGGCTTCCATTTTTAACACAAATTTGAAAATGCAAAGTTTTATGAAAACCATGTTGCTTATGTCAGGAGTTCCGAAAAGCATGCGAATATACAATGCAAAAGTGGAGAGACCTGCCGGTTCGATGACACGATCGGTTACAGGTAAATCCATTTGCAATATGTATTATTATGTCTCTGAGTCTATGACAAGGTGGAGTTTGCTAACAGTACAAGATATACTATCGACTATCAACGATTAAATGGAGCGTTAGATTATGTTTCCAACATCCGAGTTGCGACAGAGTGTACCCGTTTGCAAACGCGGTTGCGCTGGATATGCAGCGTAATGTGTGTATGGATGCAGTCGTGCGAACTCAGCATCTCGATTGCTCGATTGCTTGACTCCCACGGAAGAATGAGCTTTTCCAGTCGATCAACCACGAGTCCGGCGTCCTCCACCGCCGCCGCACTCCTCGTCGACACTTTTGAAACACGTAATCGATACTGGAGAGGACGATGTTAATTCGGAACCCGATTTGGTACAAGTTCGTTTTTTTTTGCTAACAGTGAGACACATCGTATAAATGAGTAATGATGCAATTCGTGCTAACATGATACCACTACGAATCATTTCAGCCTTTGTCTTTCAAGAATAATATTTTCCGCATCATCAAGAAAAAACCCTCTCCAATGAGAAAAACTATTCGGAATATCTAAGAAGGAGTTGATAAATAACTAAGCTTAGCTTTAGGACCGAGGTGATTTTTTTGACGAAATGAGAAAAAAGAGCCGCGAGGAACGCGTGAAACGTGAAGAAGCCAATGCTCAAGGGAGAGAAGCGAAGGCAGCTTCGCCGAATTTGCCTGATAGGAAAGAAGCCAGAAAGCCTCCAGTTTTGGTAAAAACACTTCCCATAGAACCTCATAAACCTAAAAGCAAATAACTCCAATGTACTGAGTTGTTTGAAGGCGTTTTTCACAAAAATATTTAGAAAAACGGCGTAGGTTACGTTCAAAATGTGCCACGTCACGAATAGTTGACGATTATATTTCTTTATCAGTCAGCTCGCCAAAGGAACCGGTCGTATCGTACTTTTGCACTCTTATTTTAAATATTTCAGAACCGGCCCGCTGATCCGCCAAAACCTTTACTACAAACATCGGCAATAACCACTGAAAACACACCAGAAACGCGTTTCGATCGTGCGCCTTCAATACAACTGAACGCAAGTTTAAAGGGCATGTCAAGGGGATTCTGCGCAGAAAGGCATCTCCTGGCACAGACTAAGTAAATCTCGAAAGGCGCCCAATACAGTAACCCATAAAAATGGCGCCAGAATAAAATATTTGAGATTTTGTCATAAACGTGAACAAAACCCGCCGCAATGCACGCAAACGGGTGCGTTGCGGCGAGCCGGTAATTCAAACCGTCCCGTGGACAGCGATTAGGCTTAGCTCTGTCCACACGACACGACTAAAATCCCATACTGAATGAGTTTTTTGGAGGGGTTTAAAATTGTTTTTCTTCTTACATGAAAGCTTTTGTTTATTTTTATTTTCACTTTCCTTATTTTCAAAACGCAAGCTTTTTTTTGAGCCCAACATGCAAAACCGGCTTGACATTCCCTTTAAAGAAGAAAGCCCTCCTAGAAGAAAGAAGAATCTGAAAAACGCTGCTGTATTTGTATAGTTGTTTGCTGGCGTGTTGCTGGAGGGATGCCATTTTGAATATACAGATAATATTTATGAGAATGGTTAGCATAGTATTTTTAGGAATCACTGCACTGACGAGTGTATGTGGAATACAAAACTGCGAAGTCATTACGAAACGTTCATAATCATAATGTATATAAAGCATTTTTTTCAAATTTCACCTCAACTCACCCTGGGCAACTTTTTCCGATGAGCTCATCTATATGTATACCGTAAATGTAAAGCTGCAGATTTCCAAGGTGTATATGCAAATTTATTTTAATTTCTCGCATTTTAATTTCATGATAAATTTGCATAGACAGCTTCGATCTCTGCAGTTTTACGGTACATATATACGATGAGCGCATCGGAAAAAGTACTCGAGGGTGAGAGTAGATGAAATTTGGTTTGTATATATTATAATAAAAATGTTTTATATTATACATTATGAACATTACGTAAATATAGGTTTAGTTTGATGGGCCTGTCCCTTTAAGCTTTAAAGGGTCGTGCCCACCAACTTGGACTCCTAATTTTTGTAAAGGGTATCCATTATTATATATACGAACTAAGTTTCAACCGGATTCACCACTGTGAAGCTTTTCTAGTAAGTTTTGCGTGAGAGTATACAGTACGAAAAAGCAGTTGCATCCTTATTTCAATATTGTATGTGTCCCGAGGGCATCTCGCTCTTTTTGTCTTTCCCGTATGTATCTGGCCATACAGATACAGTCAGCTACCCTCGGGAAACCCATAAGTAATTAAGGGTGCCCTTGCTTTTTTTGTACTGTATGCTCTAACGCAAAACTTACAAGAAAAGCTTCACGGTTGTGAATCCAGTTGAAACTTCCTTTGTATACATTATAATAAACACTCTTGATACAAATTATAAACAAACAATAAATATAGGTTCAAGTTGGTGGGCATGACCCTTTAATTTGCGGGGTTATGTTATGTCACAATGGAAAGGCTAAAACACACGTCAGGAGAGACCAAACACATACTATGCAAATCGCACAGTAGCTGAAAACCAATATATTCAAAAAATATAATTTAGAAAGCCCAAGCCGTGAATCTAGCACATGAGCTGCACGGGGCGAGTCCCTTGTTGTCAACCACGTCAGCTACGAGTGCAGAAGGAAGAAACGATCAAATGACTGTAAATGAAGTAAGAATTAATTTGCCTAAGACCCTGCGAAGGAATCACCACGGCTGAATATACTAGCGTCAAGTACGGCAGGTTCGTTTCCAACCTAGATATAAACCAAGCAATCTTGGGCGTATTTGGTGAGTTGCAATAACACTGGAATAAAGCCATCCCAGAATGGCCAGACTGCTTCGATGTAAATAATAGCTAATTTGATCCAATAACCTGGAAGAGACGATCAGACGAGGAAGTGGTAATAAGTTGCTTATATAAACTGTTCAAGATGTCTAGTACAGGAATCGTGGGAAGCCACGAAACAAACGTGGATTTATGAGTTGATGCTAGCCGGAAATTGAAGTTATTATGTACAGTATGTATGAAAAGATATAAAAAATCTTATTATGTAAACCAGTGTAAATATTGATTTAGTAATCCTTTTTTTAATATCAGGTAAAAACCACCACGAAAAAAGCCATCGTTGCCGCTGATGTGAAAGTGTACGAAGATGTATCTACAGAAAATTCCATCAGAGAAACAGAAGAATCAACCATATTGAAAGGTACATTTTAAATAGTATTATCAAAGTAATTGATGTGCACTCACTGCTACGTTCAAGTAATCAACGCATAGTATTATAAAGCAATAGTTTCTAGATCAATAATATAAGTTTACACAAGTATTTTGGACATGCATTCATATAAACTTTCGATCTTATTACATCAGCATCTAAATTCGCTCAACTTTCTTATTTTGAACTAGTTTTGCAGAGCTAGTGAGCAAGCCAAAAGTTGATACCGAGACGGCTGATGATAAGCCACCATCGAACGCTGATAAACAAGAAGACGTTCTCGACGGAGTACATAAATCCACCAACGATCAACGACGAAAGACAGACGAACATCTGGATGATTTGGGCTGCCTAGTTTCCGAATCAGCAAATGAAACTGCCAACCATCTACAAGCAACGACGAATGAAACTAGTAAGTAGTAGTCAATGAAATTGATCAATCTACAAAGCTGGCCACCGACTCCGGTCACTCAATAGGTGAGTCCGTTAATGAAACTTAAAGGCAACTGATAAAAAAAGAAATCGATAACTAATCGGTCTCGAGAAAAAGAAAACGACAACCTTATCAACGAAGTAAAAAATACTTACTGTTGAAGATTTTCGTAATACGATGCGAGAACTGTAGTATCGCCAAGTTTTAATAGTGACCAAAATATTTAGTTGACTCTGTCGAGGATACGTTGGATCAAATCGGTAATGGAACGGCATGAATGTGGATTTGTAAAGTACGAACTCACGATCTCTGATTAAAGGGCCAGGCCCATCTCAAGAAACCCCTATTTTTGATCAACCCATATGATTCTCCGTGTCAAATATAGTATGATACAATATTTTTCCAATTTTCAGGTGCAAAGCCTAAGCTATTTACCATAGCCAGTGTTGCTCTATCGCAATTGTCACGCCAATTCGCGCTGATTGGCCAATGTGCTATATTGGGCGTGGCAATTGTGCTATTGATCAATGGGCGTGACAATTGCGATAACTTCCTGGGTAACACTGGCTATGGTAAATTTATGAATACTGTGAATTTTGCGCCTGGAAATTGGAAAAATATTGTATAATGCTATTGACACGGAGAATAATACGGAGTGATCAAAACTAGGGGTTTCATGAGATGGGCGTGATCCTGAGATAGGCAATCTCGCCAAACCCCTGCTGGACGGACGAGCTACCGTACAGGCTTCTCCTGAATTGATCCGTAAAAGTCCACTCATTAATGCATTCAATGTATTGTTGATATGATGTAAGGATCTTATTGTTGTTGTGGGTGTTGTGAGTTGTGAAGCTCTCTTTTCACAATAGATACAGATTTGAAGCGAAATACCGGCAGGTTTTTGAAACTTGCATTCCTACGCGTTTATGCAAGGTGGGGTCTAATTGGGGTCTAGTTTTTATTCTAATTTTTGCTCATTTGCGTGTGCTGTATAAGAAAGCAGGTGTATGCAATGCGTTTCAAAAACCGGCCGGTATTTCGCTTTAAAGCGGTATATGACAGCTGGTCTTTGAAACGTATGTTGAATAACTTGCGGGGTCGAATTGCTACGTATTCAGGCGGGATCAGATTGGGGTCGTTCTTTTTAAATTCTAACCATATTCGAATTCCTTTGCATATGTTTCAAGAACATGTTTCAAAACCGAATGTTATACCGCTTTAAGAAAGCCTTCAAAACCGAATGTTATACCGCTTTAAGAAAGCCTTCTCTTTCAGGACAAACGGCGAAAAAATTCCGTATGTACCCTCTGATGTCAGTGCGCACTAATTTCCGTTGACGAAGCCTTGTTTGTATCTCCTAATGATTATTTCTAAAACACATCGGATACTTGCTGTAAGTATCGATAACGCTCTCGGCTTAATATATATAATTTATTGATCGTCATAATTTAAATAGCTGAAAATATGCCAATTTGCGCCCCCTTTGCCTCTTTTTGTTAAATTCATCTCGAAGTTTCATCACAGAACGATCTAAGATTTTGGCACCATGACCTGATGGCAATGTAATCCAAATAAAATCTTTGTAAGTCATTGTACATAGTTGTTGCTACATTCTATCCGTGACAAGAGCATTACAATTGTTAGAATTAAACATTGTTGTTTGAACAAAAAAAACAACGAGCTAAGATATTAATAATTATCTTAATTAGATGTACTACTAATTAGCCCGCCTAACCTTTGGCTTTCAAATCATCGCAACATCATCGGAAGCATCATCGGAACAGGAGAGCGAACGCCCATTCTTTGAGAGTTTTAATTTGTGTAGACATTTTAGGCGACTGATCTCCTACGCGACCACAGCAAAAAAATAGTTGCTATGCATAAGTACTGATGCCCACCTTCACATACTTCCTACCTAGATTCATATAATATACACCCCTCTTTTACATGTTCTATTAAAAGTGTAAGAGTGCAGACCGATGGTATCGCAGTGTTGTGTCCTGTTCTGTATACCCATATTGCATTCCCCGTTTATCAGTCAGATACGACGTGCTATCAGTCAGAGTGAGACACCTTTTAAAGCTGTTGCAAGACTGCGGCACAGACAGGAGAGCGAACGTGCAGTTGTAAATAAAAATGCAAAAATGAAGAAACATATTTATTCTAACGATGTCGGCTCGGTTTTCGTCCTAGTTGGATACGTTCATGTGTTGATTCTGTTTGCAGATATACCCCTCTCCTCGAGCATCATCTTTCACGGTAATGTACACAAAATAAAAATTCACGGCACACGTAGGTAGAACAGCCTTCGATATCGGTATCTAAATACAGTGAAAATATAGTGTGTGCTCCGATGTTCTGATGTGTACGATGCTCTGCGCCACGCGGGTCTTTTTATATACAATCTTTATTGAATGTAACGGCAATCTTTATATATGGTAATCAGCAGAATGAAGACGGCAGAAGTGAAGACGGCCAGAAGTCTGGTATGCCCAGATGACTTGGGCACGGCAAAGATGATCGGCTGCAGAGAGTGCAGCTGTAGATGAAAACGGCTTCCAGATGAACTGGACACTCCCAGATGACTTGGGATCGGGAGACGATCAGTGGCTGCGATGAGTGCAGCTGTAGATGACGACGGCTTCCAGATGAACTGGACACTCCCAGATGACTTGGGATCGGGAGACGATGAGCGGCTGCGATGAGAGCAGCTCTGGAGACAGATACGGCAACGAAGATTTCCAGATGCACTGGACCACACCAAGATGACTTGGAATTTGGAGACGATGAAGACAGCTGCGGCGGCGCAGCTTAAAGATGAACGATTGACGAATCCCAGATGAGCTGGGGACGGAAGAGTAGACCCAGAAGGCTTGGGTTGGGAAGTCCGCTCCAGATGACTTGGAGCAGGCGGCGAACCCAGATGACTTGGGCCAAACAGTAGAACCTCAGATGACTGAGAGGTCCGATGGTACGGGGGACCAACCGAGTGCTCGTAACGGCGAATTACGAGATTATATACTTTCTGCCTCTGAATGTCTGAAGGGCGGATCCGAATAACTCTGGTATTCTATTGCATGAGGAGGTAATTGCTCTTTTAGGTTAAGCTCCGCCCATTATCATTATCAGCTGTGCAACTTTGAGGGATGGTTGCTGATTTGGATAATATTGAATTTATTTGCATAATATATTATCAGCGGTTCGTCCGGCGTGCGCGACACGAGACAGTGTGTGTCGGGGAGAGACGATGGACAGCGCGACATGAGTCAGCACGGGAATTTACACCATAATCGGGAAAAGAGTAGAGTATATATTTGGAGATATTCTGCGTAAATCGTTAACATAGCAGAATATCTTCACAGTAATATGTGAATCTGGATGTGCAGGGTGTGGAATATTAGGCAAACTGTAACACAGCTTATGATTTATTTATTGGCTCTGTTGAAGAATAGGCGGCCTTTGGTGTTTAGGCGGCCTTCTCTGTTAATCTCCGACCCAATGCGCGTCCAAATTGTGGCTTTCGACCCCACCGCCGACGCTAAATATGACTGAAATTTGCAGTGCCGACCCTTTAGCAGTACAGATAGTGTAGCAGTACAGTAGGCAGCAGCAGTGAACGCATGCCAACCAAAATGACCCAAGTCTGACCCAGGTCCGACCAACTGGCGCGCTTGCAGCAAGTTGGTCGGACCTGGGTCAGACTTGGGTCAGTCGGACCTGGCTTCTCTACAACTTTTGCATTCAGATATGAACCTAGGCAGTTCCCTTGTAAGTAAATCTCGAAAGGCGCCCAATACAGTATACCCACAAAAATGGCGCCAGAATAAAATATTTGAACTTTTATCATAAACGTGAACAAAACCCGCCGCCTATTCTTCAATAGCGTCTATTTATCTTATTATATAAAGGAGAAGAGTTTACTTTTTTGTTTGTGTGAACATAACGAAATCCTTTCATAAAGAAAATTTTCTATTCACAATCGAAAGAGAACATACAAAATCTTTGCCCCTGGCGGGATTCGAACCCACAGCAGCACACAATCTCTCGATTAACAGTCCAACGCTCTACCTGTTGAGCTATGCTAGCTTATAAGTCGAGGATATGGTAAAAATGTAGAATACTACCCCAGTGTAGTATACTACCCAAATCGGGAATATACTACCCCACAACAAAGGGGTAGTATTTTTTCGAAAAAATATTCTGCACAAATACAATACTACCCCAAAATGTAAAAATACTACCCCCAGTTACGAAAACTACCCCAGGTTATGGGGTAGTAAAATCCCTAAAATGGGGTAGCATATTCCCTAAAATGGGGTAGTCATGTAAAATGGGGTAGCCAAGTAGTCCGCTCAGGTAAACATTTACAACACTACCCCATTTTCGAAAAATACTACCACCACTTGGAAAAATACTACCCCTATTTCGGTAGAACACTACCCCCGGAAAAATTTTGCAAAATACTACCCCCAACATAAAGTAACACAGCAGATGGGGTAGTCATGTAAAATAGGTGGGGTAGCCATGTAAAATAAGTGGGGTAGCCATGTAAAATAAGTGGGGTAGTCATGTAAACTAGGTGGGGTAGTCATGTTAAATAAATGGGGTAGTCATGTTAAATAAGTGGGGTAGTCATGTTAAATAAGTGGGGTAGTCATGTAAACTAGGTGGGGTAGTCATGTAAACTAGGTGGGGTAGTCATGTTAAATAAGTGGGGTAGTCATGTTAAATAAGTGGGGTAGTCATGTAAAATAAGTTTGGGGTAGTCATGTAAAATAAGTTCGGGGGTAGTCATGTAAAATAAGTTGGGGGTAGTATTCTACAATGGGGTAGTATATTTTCCGGGGTAGCATATTGCAGGGGTAGTATTTTCGAACGGCTGGTTTACGTATGAATGGCCACGAGCCATGACTCATCATCAACAGCACATCTAAATACAAGGAGAGGTTCAAATGGCACTCACAATGAGTCAGTGCTGCAAACTTATGTAGTGATATTATCTATATTAAAGGGACAGGCCCATCAAAATAAACCTATATTTACGATACGTTCATAATGACTATCAAGCATAATTATTACAATATATACAAACTAAATTTCACCATTATTCGCCCTAGACAACTTTTTTCCAATGCGCTCAACGCATATGTATACCATAAAGCTGCAGTTTTCAAAGCTATATATGCAAATTTTAATCGCATTATAATTTCACGATAAATTTGCATTGACGACAAGGATATTTGCGGCTTTACGATATACATTTGAGCTGAGCGTATCGGAAAAAAGTTTTCCACGGCAAATAAATGTGAAATTTAGTTTGTATATATTGTAATAAAAATGCTTGATAGTCACTATGGACGTATCGTAAATATAAGTTTACTTTGATGGGCCTGTCCCTTTAACGTTTCCGACCAACATCATCCCCCGAAACAGCAGGAACCCGCTGTTCAACTCTCCGCAAATCATTATGTCACATCAAAAATATTTATTACAGTACACAATACAAGCACAATAGTTCCTAGACCTAGCAACAACAAAAAACTAAGTGAAGTTATTATTTGCACGGAGGAATGATAATAGGCTACAAACGATATATCTATAATGCTCTATAATGCGAGGCTCTATAACGCGGTAATATCAAATGGACAATGGACTAGTAAAAAAGCACAACCAAAACAAGGAAAGCTCGAAATCACATGTATGAGAGAATCGCTCAAAAAGAAAGATTAGTGAAAACAATAGATATACATGCAAAAAGCTTTACATAAACAACTAACAGTTCACCAAAAAAACTCTGAGAAACAGCCAAAAAAAAGTTACAGCAGTAGTAGAAATATTAAGTTTTCCCAAATTATCAGAACATCACTTTCACGACACAGATCGTCTGGCAAACGGCAGACCGCCATTACGTGGGATAATAGCCAAAAGAATAACGGATGTTTATACTAACACATCGAAATAGTATTTTCGTTTCGTTACGTCGAAAAATATAGGTTAGCTAGCTACAAAATTACAGAAAAGTACATAGTTAACCACATGTAAAACACACAGAAAACTAGGTAAAAAAAATAAACAGGTTCATCTAAGATGTAAATTCGGGAGCAGAGGATTCACCCTATTCACCCACAAGTTGGCACACTCCGAGTGGTAAGTACGACCTCCATATTCAATTCGGCCATCTTCTGCAACGCCCCAAGTGCATATGCCACAACCGCTGTCGCTGAATACAGAATCAAATTCTCTTTGGTAAAGGGTAAACATGGGTTGCTTACGAAATAAATAAAATAATAATAATAATACAATAAAAATAAAATAATAAACATAATAAGGAATGTAACGCAATGAATATCAGTGCCCAAACTAAAATTTCTTACCTCGCTTCCTCCAACACTGGTTGTGCTCCATAAACTGTACTCACACCGACAGCCTCCAAGCGTTTCCACACCGCCCTTGCCCTTTCACTCCTCTTTTCAACGTCTGGAGGCAAGAGTCCTCTGGCGACGGAATGCAGGCGAATAAGTGTACGCACTGCCTAAACACTAACGATAAAAGTGATATACAGTATGTAGAATCAAAACACTGTACCACACTATACTGCGCTTGAGTGTACTTTCCTTACTGATACTGACTGACAATGATACTGCACCAGTAGATATTAGAAATAAATATTTAAATCATCGAAGCCGAATCCAGAGGTGAAAAAAAAAGCTGAACGAATTCTCACACAAAAGCCTGGTGAAAACGATTACTCTGGTAATGCATAACGAAAAATGCATACAGATACAAATAGTGAAGTGACGCTCATTGTTGTGTATACAAAAGTATGGATACTGTATACAACAGATAGCGAACAGAGAGGTAGACGATGTATAATAAATTGTTTATTATACTGTAGATACGGGCGATAAGTATGGTAGACAACTCAGTAGTGTAGTCGAGAGAAAGTCCTCGAGTGATATCGGAGGTTGCTTATATAGTAGTGCCTACGTGATAATTGTCATAAGAGAATACAATTGCACATACCCTAGACAGACAATATGTTGCACGTGAAACATTCGTGCTAATGATCAAACATCGCGAACAGATGTTACAACACATATGTGAAACATTACACTACAAACTATAATATGAATTCTTAGGTATACTCTAATACCTAACACCTCCGACCTTAGTATTGAAGTTATACTAAAAGAAACAAACATAAACAGGTTAGACTAAAACAACAACAATAGGTTTTAGTAACGCTTATTGGCCGGGTTGATGTCCAACTTCTTCGGGGCATTCCTTGGACGGGTGGATCTGCGCACTGTAGGTGTACACGACTGGGGCACGGTCACAGCAGCAGACGGCGTCGGCGTTGACGTGGCATCTTGGAACTCGTCCTCGTCATCATCAGGAACGACATCACGAACATCAACGGTTTCGTGTTCATCATCAACTGTATCTGATATCACTGTTGGCGGTTGAGTCTTTGTTGTGACAGGATCAGACTCTTTCTGGTTCAAACGTGGCAACGGGTCAATATCGAATGCATCGAGCAGGATGTCAATGGCACGACTTCGGTTGTCCTTGGCCTCATCTGGTTAGCATGTCGACGTATTAGGTGTTTCTGACCTTCGACCTTCACCTCATATAGCACACTGTCTTTCTTGTTGACAACAGTTGCTTCCATCCAAGCAGGTTTACTTGGGATTCGGTGATCACGAACATAGACTAAGTCTCCTGGGTTGAAGACTGTAGCTTTCGAACCGTTCTTCTTATTAAACTGCCTCTCCATACGATCATCCTTGATGATCTTCCTCTCAGGCTTCGGCTTCAGCAGATCGAACGATGTGCGCAGCTTTCGATTCAAGAATGTTTCAGCTGGCGACTTGCCTTCAGGAACGTTAGGTGACGGCGTCATCCTATACGAGAGCAGAAACGTTTGAAGATTCTCTGCAGGGCTTCCCTCCCCTCTCAATTTCAGCAACGCCCGCTTGAAAGTGTCGACGAACCTCTCCGCTTGTCCGTTCGATTGCGGGTGGAATGGCGGTGAAAACATGTGTTTTATCCCATTCTTAGCACAAAACAATGCGAATTCAGCACTAGTGAATTGTGTTCCATTGTCTGTTACCAGCGTCTCTGGCATACCAAATTGTGAGAAAATCTTCCTCAGATGTGTGATCGTGGCAGACGATGTGATTCTGTCAAGGGAAACGATCTCTGGCCATTTACTATAGGCGTCGACGACAACCAGATAGTACTTTCCTTCCAGTGGACCAGCGAAATCAGCATGAACTCGTTCCCAAGATAGTACTTTCCTTCCAGTGGACCAGCGAAATCAGCATGAACTCGTTCCCAAGGAACACTTGCCTTGCTCCACGACTCCAGATTCGTCTTAGTCGGTGCTTTCTGAGCACGACTGCAGTTAGCACAGGACTTCACCGCGTTCTCGATGTCCTCGTCGATGAACGGCCAGTAGACTAGCGATCTAGCGAGTGACTTTGTTCGAACAATTCCTTGGTGTCCTTGGTGTAACTGTCTCAGAATTCGTCTTTTCAGAGCAGTAGGAACTACGATCCTCTCTCCGAAAAATAGAATTCCATCTGACTCTGACAACGATATGTGTCTGTTGGCGAATTGTGTGATGTCTCTTGAGCACTTGTTCGGCCAGTTTCCAGTTCTGTGAGCCTTCAGGACCACTTGTAGCGTCTTGTCCTTCTCGGTAGCCTCACGCAGAACGTTTGCGGTAACTGGTAGGGCAGCAACTGTGCGAAAATGTTCTTCCTTGAACAACTCCGTTTCGACTCTCGCGATCACCTTGTCCTCGTTACTGTCTTCTTGACTTGCGATCAGTCTCGAAAGAACGTCGGCGCAACCCATTTCAGCTGTAGGCTTGAACACAATCTTGAAATCAAAGCCCTTGATGTAAACAGCCCAGCGTTGTAGCCGGTTTGGCGCTCGTTAACGGGGAATACCCTTCTTGGATCCGAAAATAGATCACCGAGAGGTTTGTGATCTGTCACAAGAGTGAACTTGCGTCCCAATAGATATTTGTAGAACTTCTTCATGGCCCAGAATATCGCGAGACCTTCCTTCTCGATCTGTCCATAGTTCTTCTCAGCTGGCAGTAGAGTTCGAGTGGCGTGTTCGACTGCTTTCTGCGTTCCATCACTCATCCGGTGAATCAGCACCGCGCCTAGACCGTATTGAGATGCATCCGTAACCAGGATCAACTCTTTCTTAGGGTCGTAGTGCGTGAGCAGCATTGGCGAGGCAACGATCTTCTTGACCTCGTCAAACGCCTTTTGACACTCTTTACTCCAGTTCCACTTGACATCTTTTTTCAACAATTCGTCAAACGGTGCACGCAGCTTGTGCAATTCCTTGATGAACCTGCCGTAATAGTTGATCTTGCCGATGAATGAACGTAGTTGACTGACGTCCTTTGGCTCCGGCATCTTCAAGATTGGTTCAATCTTGGCGGGATCAGTCTTGCGACCTTCTGCAGAGATGATCATCCCCAGGTACCGAATCTCTCTCGCAGCGAAGGTGCACTTCTCGAAATTGACGTGGAATCCATATTCCGAGATCCTCTTCATACAGGCTTGTAGGTTCCGATTGTGTTCCTGAAGCGTCTGTCCAGAAACGATCACGTCATCGAGATACGCACAACAACCTTCGAGTCCAGACAACATCGCGTCCATGATCTGTTGGAAGATCCCAGGAGCAGTCTTCACTCCGAAGCAGAGTCTGTTGTAGCGGTACAGACCTCGATGGGTGTTGATAACGAGCAAATTCTTGGAGTCGTCCTCTAACTCAACTTGTAGGTAGGCATCCTTAAAGTCAAGCGTACTGAAGACAGTACCACCGTTGAGAGTTGTCATAATGTCTTCTGCGGTCGGAATCGGGTGAGTGAAGTCTTCCAGGGCGTCATTCAGACCAGTACTGAAGTCAGCGCAGACTCTCACACTTCCATTCGGTTTCTTTATACACAGAATCGGAGCGGCCCACGGAGAATATGTGACACGCTCGATGACTCCAAGTTGCTCTAGCCGGTCCAGCTCAGTTTCCACGCTTTCCTTGTAATGGATCGGTACCATTCGTTTCGGGCGAAAAACAGCTTTTGCCCCTTCCTTGAGCTGGAGGCACGCCTTGGTTTTTGAACATAAACCAAGCTCGGTAGAGAAAACATCAGTGAATTGCGTCTTGAGCGCTTCAGTGTACGTCTCAGCAGATTCACTCTTCTTCGATGTAGTGATAGAAGGCTTCCCGGAGACCCGATGACAAACAGCATCCATCATAGATCTGAATGAAGGGAACCGCTCCAACCAGTCCAGGCCTAGGAGATTCATCCTAGCGGTGACGTGCACTATCCCAGTAATGTGCTCATCCTGGTAAGAGGCGTTGCACTCGAACGATCCGAATAGTTCAAGCTGCTCTCCATTTGCTGCGGTCGCGACAATACTCGGGGGTTTCAAGTTTGGTCGACCCAGCTCCTTCCATGTGGTCTCGGATATTAGCGTCAAATCCGAACCTGTGTCCAACTGAAGTCGCGCCTTCTTTCCATTCACCTGAATGTTGACGAATCTGCGGCCGACAGATCGCGAAGACACTTCATGGACGTTGCGATTTCTCTGTTTGTTTTTCTGCTGACAAACAACAGCGTAGTGCCCTTTTCTTCCACAATTCCGACAATTCACTTCCTTGGCGGGGCAGGACCGGTGTCCACCGTCCCCTCCACAGTACTTGCATTTCTCTTGTGGGAACTTCCTGACGTCTCTCTGTTGCTTCCGATGGGGTTTGTTGATGTTGTGGACCTTGTTGATAGTGAGGTCAGCGTTGAGGTTAGCCTTGTGCTCGCGGTACTTGTTGACGGCGACAGCGACATCGTCGAGGGGTCATCTCGGGTGACTTATCAAGAGCCGTGATCAGCCATGCACGCATCTCCGCGTGTGCCGAAGTACGCAGACTGTTGAGATACATCAATACACGGAATTGATTTTCATTCAAATCACCGAATTTGAAGTCCTGACAGCTTCCGTTGACGAGCGCGATGTGCTTCGCGTAGTCGGTAATCGGTTCCTCGTCCAAATGCAGACATGCCAGACGTTTCCGGAACAGCGATATTTTAGAAACGAATACAATTTTCAACTTCTCAACCACTTCCGCCAGACTCATTTCTTCCGGTTCCTGCGGCATACAGCGCAGCTTGAACTCCTTCTCCTGCTGGGGTGGTAAACGAGACAGTAGAAATCCGATTCTTACATCATCAGGTACGGCAGCGGCGTGGTGAACCTCCAGCAGCTTCTGCTGACGCTTGTAATACTGAGCAAAACATGCTCCTTCCTCATCATCATAATCGAACATAGGCACATTCTTGTGTAGCATATCAAGCATGCCTCGCGCCTCTGATGTTAGTGGAACAACTTCTCGGCGAACAACATCATCATTTTCCGTCTGAGATGGACGACGGGTACCATCTTCCAAGAGTTGAAGACGTTGTATGGTACTTGAGTGAGACTCTGCGAGCTCCTTCTGTCCATCTTGAAGTTCTTTCTGACTCCTCTTAATCTCTTTCAGCGAATCCAGGATCAGCTTGAGACTAACCTTATCGTCGTCGTCCATGTTGTTGACCTCGATCAGCGCGTCGACGATACCTTCGGTGATACCGTAGGTTCGTACGATACCGTTTGAATATACTGTAACCCGGCTTGGTTTCACTAGGAAAACCGCACCAGTGGATACAGATACCCAAAGGTAAAAACTATTGTTGGACCTGTGTGCCTAAAGCACCTCTATCCGAACACCAGCAAGGAGTGTTTTGATCTACCGGTTTTTGCGGCGTAGCCTGCTCACCGGGGGTAGAAGATCAAAACACTAATCGATTCCAACTTCACACGCGAACGAACGACGACTATTGAAGTACCCGTGTGCCTAAAGCACCTCTGTACAATCAACAGTTGGGAAAGAGAAAAATAGAGAACAGAAGAATCCTGAACGCCAGTGTTGTGTATACAAAAGTATGGATACTGTATACAACAGATAGCGAACAGAGAGGTAGACGATGTATAATAAATTGTTTATTATACTGTAGATACGGGCGATAAGTATGGTAGACAACTCAGTAGTGTAGTCGAGAGAAAGTCCTAGAGTGATATCGGAGGTTGCTTATATAGTAGTGCCTACGTGATAATTGTCATAAGAGAATACAATTGCACATACCCTAGACAGACAATATGTTGCACGTGAAACATTCGTGCTAATGATCAAACATCGCGAACAGATGTTACAACACATATGTGAAACATTACACTACAAACTATAATATGAATTCTTAGGTATACTCTAATACCTAACACTCATAATTGAAATCATATTAGCACTAGCACTCTAGCACACTAGCATAACTATGTGTGGTGACGCATATGAATATAAAACGAAGGTAAGAAAAATAAGCAATCGTTTCGTGAATTCGATCACCTTCAGAAGTGATTCCAGATAATTTGCTCCTTTCTCCGTCTCGGCCACTTCCCTGAGCACACTGCTCTCGATTTCCGGTTTCCACAGTCGATTTGCTTCTTCCAGTAATTCACAAGCGCCACAAATAGCGCGGACCCATGATTCGAGTTGTTGCCTCAAAGAGTGGGAAGTGGGAATGGATATCAATGTTGCTTAGCAGTGCACAAATCTCGTCGGGAAATCCGGGGTTGATTCCCGAAATTCTATCTAGTTACGATATTTGTAACACTTGGAATGCTTAATATTCTAATCGCGACGGTCATATTGCTTTTAATTCTGCAAACTTATGCAATATGTAATCTGGAAGGTCTTTTCGTCTTCTTCTATGTTGATTATCCACCACTCACGTACTTCTGTTATGTTGCTTATGTACCACTCACAAACTTTGTTCCGTTAGCAATCAAACACAGCAAAAAATCAATTACTCACGGGTCAATCGACTTCTTTGTCTCTCTAGACGTGGTAGAGATCGACGGGACACTTGTCTGATATGGTGGCACACAAGCAGATTCACTTGAAATAGTTGTTGACGATCTGAACATAAAAATATACATTTTCAATCCGTACAACATTATGTTTTTGCAACTACACAATCATTCTATAGCCTTTCACTTCACTATGTATCGCATCATTTTCATACTACTATTGTTAATCGTTGCAAACTAAGAAATCCACGGGAATGACTGACCGAACTAACTAACTAGATTCATAATCAGGATTTTGCATTCAAAGTCTAGAGGTTCACATTGTTATGGTTTGAGAGAGAGTAGAGTGGAGAGTATAATACTCGAGGAAACTGTTTTAGACCGGTTTCACGTTTCAGATGGGCCATAGGAAAGTTAAAGCAATCAAGTCACTAACAATCGTCGAGATGTAGTCTCACTTGACGAGAAATCGCTGAGTTGTGTAGCAGACCCACACGAAGAGGTCACATTCTGACTAAAATAAACTGAACTTTGAACTCAAACAGTTCCACAATCCAACCCACGCACGTTTCCACCTTCATAACAATCCGGAGCGCCTTGACCTAAGCGGTCTTATTCTTAGGAGTATTTTATTTGCTGTCTGAAGAGCACCGCACGAACCACAGCAAAGCTACAACGACAAAGAACAACATAAGATATAATAAGAAAAACTTACGATGATCCGGTGGCAATGCTAGGTGCTGACGATGAAAATACTTCCGCAAGGAGATCCGATGACTGGTAGCCACCATTAGTATTACTGCCTCCCGTGGATGAGAATGATGATCCCGCTTTTTGCTGTTCTAAGTTAGCCTGAGGTTGTGGTGGTGGTGGTTGTGGCAGCGGTCCTTTCTGAAAAGTACAAAACTACACTATCTTCTGTGCAAAATAGGAATCTTCAAGGCATACCAAGGTCTATAATGGATAGCGCGTATAAAGCGCATGTGCTACAGTCAACCAGTTAAAAATGGAAGCCCAATATACAATACGAACATCCTTTTTTCCATACAGCAATCCGGTTGGTATAAAAGCCGCGGCGGCACTGAATCGTGACTTCGAAGGCGAACCTGTGGACGTGAGCGGAGGTGCTGGCAGCTGTAAAGGGATAGGCAATAAACCTCAGGAACGGGAACGGAAGATATTAGTGGCAGGAAAACTGGTGGCACGTCGCTAGCACAGCGACTGAAAGTCATGTTTTTGTGAAACGTCTGTACCTTTAGAGCTTTGGCTTTGCCGCGTGCCACTTTTCTCTCTCCGTATACACGTTGTAAATCCTACCAAACGAAAATAAACCTAGAGTACCCTGTACTCTGTTGGAAGCTAGGCATGACACGCATTGTATACTATTACTAGTCCACACTTGGGATACGATGCGATGTAGCAAAAGCACGACGATAGTATATGTTAAAGAAAGGTTGCAACTTGAGCAAAAACTAATATCCAGTCAGATATGATAAACAAATGTCAGCAAAGTTGAGCAAAGGGATCAAAACGACACCACATATGACCAGCAAGTCAAATAACCAAGGACCAAGGACTGCAAGGATAAGCACGAGGGCAGATGCTAGTCATTGTCTTCCCAATTTGTTCACGCCATCTTCGTCGGTAACAGGAAAAACCTTGGTATGAACGGGTTCGCCCAAAATTCATGAAAAACAACCGCACCTCAACCAGCAATACTACCCACGCAGACTCGCAGATATAAAACGGCGCCAAATAAACATAAGCGACAAAACAACTACATCACTGCTGCTTCACAGAATTCATGCTACTAGCCTGTGATTGCGTAACGCCGGCAACCCGCGTTCCAGTAACCGAAGCATGTTGTGTAGATGGTCGCACTGGATTCAGCACCAGCCCATCCGGAGGCCGAAGCGTGATTGGCACCTTTGCGAACGGTGTAGTAGGAACCGCACGAGTTCCGGGCCCAGTTGACTGAGAGGTTACAGCGGCAAAATTCTGTTAGTGCAAAACAAACTATTAGTCTGAGTTTTCATGATTCAGAACTAGAAGTGATAGAAGCTACGAAAAAAAACATGAGCTCAGGCCACCCCTTTATATAGGCGCAATGCGCTCGAACAAAGGTGAAAAATAAGGAGAAGGAGTTGTAAAAAGATGAACTAAGAACTGCAAACAGATCACAGATAGAGTAGGTAAAGTAGGCCAGACACGACACCACAATCCAATCTCGAAAAAATAAGGTGAAAGAAGTGGGAGTCCGGGAAGGAACTGCCGGTTAGTCGTCGAATTAGGGAGGGCTTAATAGTTTTTTTTTTTAATCTAAAATAAATGAGGAATCGCAACAACAATAGTATGAAAATTGAAAAAGCACGATCTTAAAGGGTCAGGCTCACGAGATAAACAATGTTTTTATACTTTAATTAATACAATATTCCTATTCTCCTGATTCTCCATACGAGTTTACACATGGGAATGTCATTGTTTAGATACAGCAATTAGAATCGGCAATCATAATGTCCGGACACGCCACATTATCGTATTTTTTTTGCATAAAGGCGGAAGCTGTATGTATGCATTATGTCATATGCAAATCAAAGCATTTTGCTGGTATTATAAGCGACAATCTGAAATTTGCATACAGTCTGATTAACTCGTCTGTTTAAACGCAAATGTACGATGATACGGAGCGTCCGGACATTATAATTGCCGTGTCTAATAGCTATATGAAAAAAAACCAACCTGCAAAAATGGGATAGGAAGCTGTGACATTGTCGATAAAGCTGCCAGTGATTCGCCTTTCTAAACGGAAAAGAAATACATGCGTTAGAGATTTCCGTGAGATTTGATTCGTTCATTCCTCTATTCCTCATTCGCTACCATAAACCCAAGCGCACTGTGAAACTATTTCTATTTCACATCGGCCGCACAGTGAAATGCAAATTAATTAAGGTCATGGTCCATAGCACAAACAAGCACTCGCACTCGGAGTGTTGTAGACTCTGGTGCGGAGGATCCCTGGTTTGAGGCGGCTAACCGGCTACCAATGTACCAACTATTTGTAGAAACAAACCGGATCATCGAATCTTCTACCGCTTATATGCTGTCTACAGTAATGTGGCCAAGTCATTAGTTATTTGGTTCTGTAGATTGAATTTCTTTCGCTGCAATCGCTTCGCACAACACAATTCGTAATTCAATATGAAAAAAATGATTAAAAAGGATCAAATACCTGAGCCAGCGCTATCAATGCCAAGCATGAAAAGAACTCCGAGCGCGTCAGTTGTCCGGGCAGACTTCTATTAACTGCAGACCAAATGTAGGAAAGGACCGGTCGCGGGAGTCCAGAAGTCACCATGAGATTATACACTAAACACGATTTAATACAAAAAATAATAGAGAGATTTCTCTCTCCCCACTAGCAGCTGGAGGGCATATTCTACAGGATACAATCATCAACGATTTTGCCGATTATGCGATGTGTCAACGATAAGAAAAAAAGTACCAATATAAGTCTAACAGGTCAATGCAAATGCAAATACATGTAGAAATTAGAAGCAGATCACAGTCTAAAGTGAAATCCGCGAAGTAAAATCAGTCATGTATTTTTTCCCAGCAAGCAGGCCTAACCATAAGTGCGACCTATCAACAAGACAACTGACTCGACAAACCGGAGTTGCATATATTTTTCTCATGAACTGTATGTGTACGTAATAAATTATTATTATTATACAAGGTAAATTTTAACAAAGACGGTTTTTACAATTGTGAAAAAATACTTCCACTACCATTATGCATTGTATTCGTATCTACTCTGTTAATCTCCGACCCAATGCGCGCCCAAATTGTGGCTTTCGACCCCACCGCCGACGCTAAATATGACTGAAATTTGCAGTGCCGACCCTTTAGCAGTACCAATAGTGTAGCAGTACAGTAGGAAGCAGCAGTGAACGCATGCCAGCCAAATTGACCCAAGTCTGACCCAGGTCCGACCCAACTGGCGCGCTTGCAGCCCTTCCGCATGCACATCGCATTTTTCACGATGATTTTTTCAATTTTTTTTGAAGTCCTGCACTTTCTGGTTTTTTTTCTCATTTGTTTCTACTTCCTTTATTATTTCCTCCATTAACTTATTGCTATCGCAGGTACCATTGCTTCACTTACTGGTGCGCGTCCAAGCAAGCAAACAAACGGAAGGAAACACGACAAAGTAAGTAAGTTTATGATGTGGTAAGAGTAGGGTTCTCATCAGTCACTATAGATAGACTCAGCCGTAGAAGTATATGTTACTAATAGTTTGTAATCTTCGCAGAATGACGCAGAAGTATTATACTTTCATTTACTATTTAAGTTGATACATTTAGACACTGGTGGCCAGCTCCATGGAAGTTCACAACATCATATGCTGCCTGATACTAATACTGGACAATGGAAGATTCGCTAAAACTCTGTCAAATTTGAATGTTTAGTCATATACTGTGTATGTATTATTCGCAATAAACATTTCCTCCCGTTATGTAGTGTAATTTATGGGCTACGCTTCTGTACAAATTACGGTTGTGCCGACTCCAAACAGTGTTTTGCCGACCCAACTCTGACTCCAAACAGTGGTTTTGCCGACCCAACTCCCACGCCTTTTTCAAATTTTTCGACCCGGGGCGGAAACTAGGACCGCCCAGAGTCGGACTTCGCTTTAGTTGGGTCGGCACTTTGGGTCGGAGAGGAACATAGAATGTTGTGAATATACTATTAGTGCGCACCAGACTATAAAATTAAAAAATACAAACGCACCAAGTGCTGTATTTGGTAGCGTCGATGAATGAATTGCCCCACAGGCAGAAATGGCTTCCAAGTAGAAGTTCGGAACTCGGGACTCCTCCAACATGGCTGGTGGAATCACTCCACCGCTTCCCATCGTGCCTGAAAGAAAAAATCTCAGTGTTATCCGTTATTCCTTTCCTTTCAACAATGCATGAATCGTCAACCTACACGTGAATGAATAGACATCACCTGCCAGTAAATATATAGTTGACTCACAAAAACATGCTTGGATTTCTATATAACTATATAAATCAACTATGGTTGAAAAATACAACTAGCTGCAACTGATCATCGCTACATAAAACTCTGATATAAAGCATGAAAACTGCACACGGCAAAGACATCTTTCAGAAACTATTGTGGCATTCACAGTTAGATCGAGCATTGTACCAAATTAATATCGCCTAACTAACCCATCCTCCCGGCAACAGGCACATTTCCGTTCCTCATCACTTCGTCCATAACACCCGCGACCGATGTAGAAGGGCCGCTCAGGCCCCAATTGGCAAAATTCATCATTCCACGCCGTAGTATTGCTAACGTTCAATCCTGAATGATTATTAATTACAACCCTTGGCGCACTCACCATACGAGGAAATAACTGAGCGACTGAGTGACGACAATAAGGGCGCATTCGAGATGGACATTTTCCAGAAAAGAAAACAGTGGTTCGAGATGGACACCGAGAGAAAAAATAACACACGCAAAATAATTGTCGAAAATATCACTACTTTATTCACACATACAATCAATCAGATACAACATCAATCAAGTACATGGAACAAGTGCGGAAGGTTTCTAGCGTCGTGCTTCTTCGAACCGCGGGGGAATGCGTGGAGGGGAGATTTTTCTTCAGATAAATGTCAATCCTTGATCTTTCCAATGAGGTTCTGTGGAGTTATACAGTGTTTGACGACGAGACGAAAGGACAAATCCCTCGGTCTTCAGGCTAGGCAATGGGGGATTCGCCTCGATTTTCCCCCGCCGCCCGCCTCGGTGGCACTGAGTGAGTGTTGTGGCTGGATTCGAACTCGGGTCGGCTGACTGCGAAGCGCGGACGTTTCCAATCACTGATGAAACTTGGGTTGCGCGCGGCGAAACCCTGGCGCGGAAGTGCCGCGCCGCGAGATCCTGGCGAAGACTGGGCGGAACAGGGAAAATCGACCGGAAAACTGCCCGATTCTGATAAGACGGGTCGCGGCGTCTTCGCCCTATCTTCGCCAGATTGTCGCCGGGGATTGCACGGGAATATATTTGTTATTCAGTCAAGTGGTACGCAGCGAATTTGAACTTGTGCGAGACCTCGCCTGCCATCTCCAGTATTATGTATTTTGTTATATTTAAACTGTGGCATGTTTTTCTTTAATGTATGTTTAAATAAAACTTATTAGTTTTACCTGTCAGGTAGTGGGAAGCGTTTAACTAGTACTTTTAGTTGTTTAGAGGAACTTTGTGGAACTTTTTTATTATCATTTTAATTAATCGTTGCATCCTGCGCTTATAAAACAGTTTCTTTACTGTAATCAAGCTGGTCCATTTCGCATGCACATTGCCTTTCTCTGGAAAAAAATATCGTTTCGTTCGCGCTCATTTCCATCCGATTGCTTTCGTTTCAGTTCCAGTCTATTTTTGTTTGTTTTCTGAGTTTTCTTACCCCCATCTTCATTGCCATGTAACATTCAGTTATGTGTGACCCGCTGCGCTGCCGGCTTTTGCACCAACCAGGATGTGTTTTAAGTGGTTCGTTTTTTTAACTTATTTATGAGATAGGTTTCTTTGTAGATCTGTGACACTCGTTGTACTATATTAAAGGGATAGGTTCACCTCGAATTACACCTTTTTTATAATTTATGTTGATAGTATGACCTATGACAGTCAAAATGCGAAAATTGCAGTAAATTTCCTTTGCTCCCCGTAGTAGGAGAGCTTGCTCAAAAAAAGCTAGACTACCTCGAATCTATAAAACAATTGGGGTACCGCAGCCATGGTATGTGGGAAATAGCGCCGGAGGACTGGAGGTGCAGATATTGTTGTGATAGACAGAGGATGATAAGGGCCCTGTATTTTCTAGCGTCTCCAGCCCGGCTGCGCTATTTCACACATACCGTGGCTGCGGTACTCCAATTGTTTTATAGATTCGAGGTAGTTTAGCTTTTTTTGAGCAAGCTATCCTACTACGGGGAGCAAAGGAAATTTGCTGCAATTTTCGCATTTTAACCGTCATAGGTCATACTATCAACATAAATTAAAAAAAGGTGCAATTCGAGGTGAACCTATCCCTTTAAAGCAATTTGTTTTATTTCAGTCTGTCGAATCGCTTCAATACTGTATGGAACGCACCTTTTGTTTTACCTCTCTCGTTGGTATGTTTACATTACTTATTAATTTACTTCATTGCTACTTGTCATCGCATTCTTTTATCACGGTTTTCCCTTAATTTAGAACTTGGTAACTCTTCATAGCCGCATTGAAACGAGTGAACGAGTGTTGATAGTTGCTACTAACTGCTAACATTCCAGACCAAGGCTGTCTTTTGAATGTGTCCGTATGTTTATTACGTTTTCTTTACGTGAAGGTTGCTCATATGAAAATTCTCGTTTCGGGAATGTTAGCTAACACCTAGAATTTGGAGTGCTGTTTCGCTGTGGAAGGTGGGTTGAGTTGGTGGTTTATCGAGTTTGTCCAATTATTTGGTTGTTTAATTTAGACGAACTCCTGTTCTGTGACGATTCGTTTGAATGCTTCGACACCTCCGACGTCCTTAATAATATATGCAGGTCAGGTTAATATTCCTTTTCCTTTGTCTATTTTGGAGTATGTTGCTTCAAATTAACGATAATAAGTGAAAATGGTACAAAACTGTGATTTATTACTGGATGTGTCGATAAGTGACAAGTGTTTAACTTTTTCTAATTAAGTGTACTGGGCGTCTACTTCGTGATATACAACTGTGACCCAGACCACGCCGACGAATGGCTATAAGAGGTTAGTATTTCTATTATTTCTCTGCACTTGTTGTGAACCAGACCGCTTTTTTGTAGATTTAGATTGTGAAGATTTTAAAGGAGGAGGCTCACGAGAATGAAGTGCTCAAATAGTCTCCTTTTATCGAAAGATGATGGTATTAAATTCCGAAAGACACGCTTTACAAAGCAAAAGCTTTTAATTGGAAGGAGTAAATCAATATAAGACGAAGTCTATAAAAATTTTGGATCGTAGTAAATAGTTGATTTCCATAGTGGGCATGCAAATTTACAAGTCATTTTGCAAGCCGGCAAGAAATTTGAATGCCCACTATGGAAATCAACTATTTACTACGATTCAAAATTTTTATAGACTTCATTGTCTTATATTGATTTACTCCTTCCAATTAAAAGCATGTCTTTCGGAATTTAATACCATCATCTTTCGATAAAAGGAAACCATTTGAGCACTTCTTTCTCGTGAGCCTCCTCCTTTAAAGAGCTGTCCGGTTATGCCAAAACCCTGAGACGTAGAAATGTAATGGAGTACTCTTTTGGTTTGCTTTGCTCAACACTGATTTCCAACTCACCTTTATATCCGAATGCGTGCGTTAGATATTCTAAATTCCGTTGCCGACTTCGTTACAAACCAATTCTACTCCCTTGTACGAAGTTACAAACCAATTCTACTCCATTGTACGAAGTTGCTTCTCGCGTGTTTATGTAACTAGTATGTTATTAAATTACTGCACATTTTGCCATGTCAACTAAATAGCGGCCTGGTTCACAGTTTAAAGCGAAATACCGGCCGGCTTTTGAAACGCATAGTGTATAGCTGAATTCGTACTTGTTTATGCTAAGTTACTCGAATTGAGCCTGATTGTTTTTATTCTAATTTATGTTAATATGTGTAAGATGCATAATAATACTGGTGTACTCGATATCTTTCAAAACCAGGCCGGTATTTCGCTTTATATATTAAAAGAAATACCATGATGATCCGACTCAAAAACCCACAACTGCAAACAATATAAAAATTTAGTCTAGATACACGTTAACACTCCATAAATTATGGTGGCTCCTTCACGGTAGTGGATCCCGTTATTAGTTCTACCTTACTTATGCTTAATCTCATATTAATATCCGTAATAGTTTAAAACAATCGAGATTTTCCAGGCATCTTCCGTCGCAAAGGTCTGTCGGACTACAAAACACGAGAATAGGATGTGGATGGCATTGCGGACAAGTGAGAGCACTTCTCGATTTTTTCTAGGTTTATTTACTGTGTTCATATGTATTTAAAGAGAAAATAAAAGGAATTTTGAAGAATGGAAAACAGCGTAAAGGAGTCATTTAATATATCAATATATTAAATGTAGAGAAAGTGATCGTGTCTTTATAATAACACGACACCCCGTTTCGACCCTAGATCGTATACGAGGATTTTGCTGTAGTTGGGTCTCATCAGTACGATGACCACAGCTTGGTGGGATAGGAGATAAAAAAATAAAAAACAAAAGGGAATGAATACAAGCAAGATATAAAATTATGTACAAAGAAAATTAACAAGAGAATTAACAGTTTGGAAGAAGATTGTGTGATTGATTATGTGTATGTTCGATTTTGTGTTGCGTGCAATTGTTATTGCAATTAATTAATTGTTTGGTTTTTAATGTTAGAGTACAATTATATTTATTTTTGTAGTTTGTAGTGTGATGTGAGGTTGTGTTTTTAGTAGTTTGTAGTGTGGTGTGAGATTATGTGTGTGTGTGTGTGTATGTGTGGGTGTGTGTGCGTTTGTGTGTGTTTATGTGTGTTAGTGAGATGGAGTGTGTGAGTGTGTGTGTGTGTGATGGGGAGATGTCATGTGAAGTAATAGTTATGCATTAGTTGGTTAGTTTTTGAAATAATAATTATATATTAGTTGAGTAGTATGCTTAATGATATGAAATATAGTGAATGTGTTAAGTTAGATATTATATGTTAAAATTGAAATTACTGTTGTACCAATCAGTCAGTCTTTTGCTGTCATTATTATATTTTAGTGCTATACATGGGTGTCGGTGAATAGTTTTCCGAAATATTTGAGTGATTTTTGAAACGGGATATTTATTACGAATAAGTTTGCGTGTAAGTTGACAAACCTTGTCTTTGAAAAACTCTAAAGAAGAAGTGCAACGGTATATTCGTATTATTTCACCCATTATACAATTTAGTTTGATATTTGTTGAGATATGAGAATCGTACATTGGAAATCTAATGACGTCGAATGTGTAGTCGTCTGTTTTGTTATATAAATTTATAGCCCACTTATCATTAACTCGAGTAATTTGAAGGTCTAGAAAAGCTGCTGAATTTTCACTATCATTTGCAGGCTCAAGACTAAGAGATGTAGGATACATATTTATGAGTTGATCAAAGTCACAAATATTATTATAAAATATGGCAATATCATCCATATACCTAAACATGCGTGTATTGTAAACTAGATGTGAGTTGTTGTTACTTTTGAAAAAATTGAATTCTATAATTGATAGAGTGAGATCTGCCAAGAGTGGTGAGGCGTTACCTCCTTGTGGTACACCTTTTGTTTGATGGAATACTTCGTTGTTGAAGATTAAGAAACTGTTTGTGACAATATAATGTATTATATGTTTAACCTCTGTTAGTGTGTAGCAATTTTGAGAGTATGTATCAGTATAGAAGCAGTGTTTAAATGCAACATTTATGTATGTTTTACCAGCATTTTTGAAACATAATTCGAGTAGTTCATACATATTTTTAAGGACGCAATCGTGTGGTAAGTTGGTAAAAAGACTACTGAAATCCATAACCCGTATTTTATTGAAGCGGTGAAGACTAGAATTATTGGAAATTTGCATTGAATTATCAATTGAAAAAAAGTAAGATTTGTGGATATTATGATTGCTAGTTGCTTTACAGTAGTTAGAAAAATGTGTTCTTAAATGTTTGAGTATTTTTTGTGTTAAAATAGAAATGTTTTTAAGAGAACTAACCTTAGCTGCTGTTATAAATCTCATTTTAATTGTAGGTTTATGGAGTTTGGGTATGGCATAAATGTTAGGTAGTTTTCTGTGGTTATCTGGAAGATTAATACCGAAAAGACTCGAGTAATCACTGTGTCTGTTTATTATAGAATCTTTTGTCTCTAAACTGTATGGTTGATATGTATCATTGCCCACTGTTTGGTAAACATTGTTAGAGTAAACTATGCCCAACTCCTTATGAAGGAAGTTACGGTATAATAAAGGACATGAAAAGCAGAAGTTGGAATTGGCCTTGTCCACACATGTTACAACGAAATTTTGTTTTATTTTGTGGATCTCCCGTGTGACTGCACGTATGTGTTGTTCTTCAAAAATAGCCGAAGTTAAGTTAAGGTCATCCAACAAGAATTTCATATTTGGAATAGGAATACTGTTCTTCATAAAGTATTTTTTGAGGCGAGTACTTAGCTCTTGAGAGGTTTCTTTGAGTGTTTGTTGAAAATGTGAGTGACTATATGGACATCGGTACTTTGTACCATTTAAAAGTAATTGTGATGCTTTAGGATAGTTTGATGAGAATATTTGACAATTACCGGAAACTATATGAGAAATAGTGTTAATAGACATTATTTCTTTTCCATTGCATTTAGATAGGAATGTGCTGCAATTGCATGTAATGTTGGTTGTAGTAACTGAGTTGACTAGTGTTTTATAATTGAAAAATTTTGGACCCAGTGGGATGTTGTATTTTGGAATAAATCGGATGCGTGGTATTAGAGAATTAGGAATGGAGTTAGTGTTGAATAATACTTTGATACTTTTTTTGACCTGATAATTGAGATTATTGTGTGGTGAAGCAAATTCAAGAAAAGGTATGTGTAAATCAAAGTCTGTTTGTTGAACGCTTTTTGTACTTGTGTTAGAAACATGATAATGTATTGACATTCGACCGCATATTGCTTCTGTGTTGCGCTTAAAATCGAAAGTAACATCATTGTTGTAGTATTGTCTTATAAGAAGTTTTTTGGTTGATGAAGGAATACTTGAATAGAGTTTAGAAAGTTTTGAATAACATAGTGTGGTTGAGATGTCTGGAGTTGGGTAATTGTTGCGAGAATGTGAACGTTTTCTTATTCCGCGATTTTTGGGTGGTCTTTTGATTTTGAGAGCGAAGTAAGGAAGTTTATTGTTTCCTAAACCTTTTTTGCTATTGTCACTGATAATACCATATCCTTTGATATTGTCATTTAAACCAAATGGATAAGCCGTGTTGAGTAATTTTATCCAGAACAATTCTTTTGTTTTTCTTATATTTGTATCGCTGTTATTACTGAGACTATCAAGTATATGGATAGAAAACATTTTTGTTTCTACGTCCGCCTGACATGCAGAAAAATGTTTGTATAGTAGTGTATCCGTTGAATTCTTTTTCATGTGGTACCGGTGTTGGCTAAATCGGCATTTGAGTGTTCTTTTTGTTTCTCCTACGTATTGTATTAGACATTTTGAGCATGTTATGCAATAAACTATACCAGTGCTGCAGCAATTTGTTGTGTTTGTAGAAAATGTAGGTGTATAATATCTGGTAGAACTGCTACGAGTGAGAAGCTCACGTGAAACTAGTGGACATATTTTACATCTTTTGTTAGTACACGTAGTACCTATTTCTTTAGACCCCTCCATAGAGATCATTTTTAAGTTGGGACCTATCTTAACGGAATTGAAAGATTGCGACTCAAAGTATTTTTTAGTTGTCGTAGAGCGGTATATGTCCTCCCTTCAGCCGCTCTAAGCTTAGGGGAGCCAGGTGGTGTTGGGCAACACTTCGGTCTAAGCCTGACATGGAGGGAGCGAATGTCGATACAAACTTCCACGTTGATGCGAAGGTCACCTAGGAAGCCAAGCCTGTGCCTCATTTACCACCATATCCCCACTTGGCTTCCATCGGTAGACGTGGGAACAAAGCCCAACTCCTTCTTGGCATCGGAATGAGGAGGGTGTAGTAAAAAGTAAATTAGTGAAAGTAAGAAAAATAGGCCTCAATAGGTGTTGTACGAAAGAAAAGATATGAATTTTAATATGGAATTCTTTGCAAATGTATAATGTTTAGGGTTAAGGATACTCTTCTTCTAAGAAGAGAACTGACAGGAAAAATTGAGAATAGTAATCTATTGTATGATGTATACTCACGTAGAGTATTTGAGTGCCCAAATGTTTCAGAGTTATGGGGTGGGGGGAGGGAATGGAGATAGACATGATGTTTAGTGTAGTAGGTTGTGGTTGATTTCGTAAAAAAAGGAAGAAAATACAAATGTGAAAGAAATTCAAATGTAATGTTGAAAGTGAAGGTAAAGAGGGAGAGGTATTGAAGGATATAATAAAACAAGTAACCCCAACAGGGGCAGGTGAATGCATAACTCATGTGAGTTATGGTACATAATACCACAAGGCGTGAGCCTAGGGTATGGCTACCCGTAAAGGGACAGCGAATATGAGACTTAGTAATGTATTGTGTCATGTGTATGTATGCGAAAAAGAAAATACGAAAAGGAAATGAGGGAATAGAGTGAACGGAAAAGAGAGAGGATAGGTTGCGAAAGCAATGAGAAAGAGAATAAAAAGTCAAATAGCGGGGGGGTATATGGGATGGAGAAGAGAATGACGAAATGGAGAACATGAAATAAGAAAAAAAAAAAATAATAATAATAATAATATGAAACAACAGGATCTCGGGCAAGCAAGAGGGGCACTGAAACCTCCTTCTTTGCAAACCTTTGACCTAAAGCAATTAAAGAGAAAATAAAAGGAATTTTGAAGAATGGAAAACAGCGTAAAGGAGTCATTTTTACTACACTTCGCTACGTAAAAAACTTCCTTTGTGCTTCCACATCCAAGACACCTTCACAAACAATTTTATTTCCGGTTCAGTGACAATAAGGGTTTCAGTGACAATAATTGGTCCAGGGTTACGATTTTTCCACCTTTGGCGGAAGCAATACCATTATACCATTACTACCTGAGAAGATAAAACCGAGAAGGTGATAAGCGAAACACAACAAAACAAAGGCTGGAACAAAAACGAGAAAATAACAAGAGATCCAACTAAGAGAACGAACAATTCTTAACACGAGATCCAACTACGAGATCAAACGATTCTAATAACCATGGCACAAGCGTTTGATTAACTCACCGATATCTAGAACGAACAAACAATCACCGAAGATGAACGACTAAAACTCACAAACTAATTTTAATAACTGCTAGCATCGGACGACGTGAAAAACCTAGCAATATTATCCTACTAGAAAGCTAACACTACGGGGGAAAGAGCGGGATCCACATACGGTCTATGTCCGTTCGTTGATTTCCAACGGCCGTGCCTTCGCAGTTGATCGTCCGTGACGCCGTCCGACGCCGCTTGCGAGGCGCCCCCACCTCTCAAGGAGTGGGTTGTCAAACCCTCCCATCCAAACTTCGCCGCCGCTCGCTTGAAGATAGAAGCCCAGGAAGAGGCCTTTATTTTTGCACCGCTACGATCACCAAGTACGAAATCCTCGTCGGCCTGAAATATTACACACTGTCAGGAAAAGCAAACCTTTTTCCCCCTACTCCCGAATTACGTTTGCCTTAATGCGTGATCGGAGGGGCAATAATGAGACGCTTTGCTAACCTTTCTCGTCACACTATCCCAAAATCTAGCCATAAAACCACCCGTTTCCAGATGTATGGCTACACTCGCTCCCGAAGCGAACTGATCGGTTTTGGATCGTTCCACCGTTAAGAGTAACGTGTTTTCCACTCTCTGTACATGTTTCCACCGTAAATCACATAGCTCTTCGCACCTCAGCATACCGAAAAACCCTAATGCACAAAACATGGTAATTCTCCAGAGGTGAAAGTCCCCTTTTGATTCGAAAAATTTTTCGAAAAGCGCTTGCAATTGCAACTTTGTCATCTTAGCCCGGTGTTTAACAGGGGGTGCTGAGCGTTTAGCCGAATCCATGATTAGACTAGCAATCTCTGCTTGTTCCGGTGAAAGTGGTCCATAAAAATGAGTCAACGCTGCAGCTACGGCGTTAATCTTTTTGAACTCTTTTCTGTCGGTAAGGTAACAAAAGTACAAATTCCGCACCTGCGGTTTTCCTGGGTCCAGACTTCTGGATTCACACCAGGTTGCGTACTGCGATTGCAAAGCCTTGTATCTGGATGCGGTCCCTGGGGCACGAGACGTTCCGATCGCTACGAGAAGGGTGTCTGCCGCGTCGGGATTCATCTGGACAATCTCCAGAGCGGCTCGGCGAACGCGTGGCGGAAATTCTGTAATGTACACTTACTGAACAGGGGGCGGAGGTGGGAACCCTAGGCCGAAAAATGCCTAGATAAAGAAAAGTAGATATTTTTGGCGCCGTGCATGTTTACGGGCGACGCATAGTTGTCATAGGTCTTGCACATCCATACATGGAACGGCATTTATACTAGTTACGGTGTCTTGTCTGCGATCCGCACAAAGAACACTTTTTACTACACTTCGCTACGTAAAAAACTTCCTTTGTGCTTCCACATCCAAGACACCTTCACAAACAATTTTATTTCCGGTTCAGTGACAATAAGGTAGACAGACAAAGCCCTTGGGGTTATCTGCGTTTGTTCACTGGCGGAAGTCCACTAGCAAAAACACAAAATCGAATTTTGAATACGGTGAATCAAAAGCTGCTGCCTTTCCCCCTTCGTTGAATATGCGGGACCCCGCCGGATACCATACATAATCCTTAACCTGTTCTACAAAGTTTCCGTGATGAAAGATTTCCCGCCAATAAACTTGCGATTTCCATACCGGTATCCCTAAAATTCCTCTGGCTTTCAATTTTCTGGCCCAACACAAAGTTTTCGAAACGAGAGCCACTGGGGGAACCCACCATCCGAACTCCCTCCAAATCTCCCTTGATCGAAATGCGTCGAACCCACTGCATCCCGCTGTCCAATCTCTAGAAATGAATCTGCGACACTTTGCTGTTTCGGGGCTTGCAAAGACGTCGACTTCAACCCGTCCCAATCGCTCCACGACGAAACTGAAAACGTTTTCATTGATACACCAATCGTCGTAATCAATTATACGACTTGCTTCATCCGCTTCTTTATTTTCAGAGCGCGGAATCCATTCAATTTCCCAACTGATTCTCTTAGTTTCCAACATGGCCCAAATTCGGTGTGCTATCTCGTGCAGCTCGCCCTTACTACTCCCCTTACGCACAATGGCCGTGGCTGCCGCGCTATCGGTTTTAATCAATATGGACGACCCATTGAAGCGCTCTAAATAATTTCCGACACCAAATTCTATGGCCAACATCTCGCGCAATGTACTTGAACCCCCGATTGCTCTTTGGGGAAGGTTCCCTGATACACGCAAAACAGTTTCCTTGTGGTAAAACACCGCTCCCATTGCTAACTCTGAAGCATCTGTGGTAACTGTGACCTCCGCTTGGTCACGACAAGCGCTCGTTACGATATCGGCGCTTATATTTTCATTCAACCGATTTTTCCAATAAGTCCATTCCATTCTCTCACCTGCGGAAGGCCGCATCCGAAATTGGGGCGGGATATCGTCCTGCTGAGATTGACCAACCACTTGATCACCGTAACGCCTCATTCTATGTCTCTCGTCACCTAAAAGAATAGACATTGATGCAAGAGTGCCCAGCCATTGCTGCCTCCGCTTAAAAGTCGGTTTTCTGTCTGTCAATAAACGGCACAACAGAACAAGCGCCCTGCTCTTTCTTTCGTCCGTCAATGACAAAGAATACATAACGAGATCAATTTTAATTCCTAGCCATACAATTGTATGTTGGGGGACCCATTCGCACTTTTCTTTTGCCAGTGTTACACCCGCTCTCCTTAAATCATTTCTAATAACTTCTACGGCTGCGCAGCATTCTTCATACGTGTTGCCCCACACGAGTCCGTCATCTAGATACATTGCAACGCTCAGTCCGTTCTCTCTCCAATATTTTACTAATACCCGAAAAATTTTCGTAAATGCGAAAGGTGCAGTCTTTAAGCCAAACGGGAGCGCTTGAAACTGGAATACGTCATAATCTTTCCGGTTTGGCCACGCAAAGCACAACAAATGTCTATCCTCGGGATGAATCAGGACGTGATGGTAGCCTGCCTTTAAATCAAATTTTGCCAAATATCCCCCTACGGGAAAAACGTAGCGCATCTTTTCTAAGTCATCATACTTCACGTGTACATCGTCAATACACTTATTTAACTCCGACAAATCGAGAATGAGGCGCATTTTGCCGTTAGCCGCATGGGCAATATGCAATGGGCTAAATATCAGCCCTCTGGGGATGTCTGCCGCACTTTCGATTTTAAATGGCAATTTTGCTATTGCGCCTGACAACATCAGTTTTGAAATTTCACTGTCTACAAATTCCCTCTCCGTCGCACTAAAATTACGAACCAAGGTTTTTAGCACGGGAAAAGGGGGTTGCGCGTTAAGTCGAAAACCATCTCTAATGATATCGCACACGAAATTTGAACATTCGATGCTACGCCAGAAAGACAATTGTCTAGAAGGCCCACCTGCTAGGAAATCATTTTCTTCGAGTAAGCAGGAAACATCGTTCGCGGGTGTGGCCGGTCTTCTTACAGTTGGAGCAATACGGGCGTCGGGGAGGAGACCGGCTACGACTTCGTCGGTCGCTTCTTCTACTGTACGGCTGTTGTCGGACTGCTGACGAAATTTCCCTCCGGATAACCTGGGCGATGTCAATGTTTGAGTCCTTCCTCGGGGCACGTCTGTCGGTTCGCTTCTCTCGCCAGGACAGATAAGATTGCAGCTCTTTATCATCCGATCCCAGAGCTTCTCTTTCCTCAAGATACGACCAGTAGTCCGGGTTCCTGTCGGCGATGACGAGCGCCTTATTTCTCTCCTCGAGGAGCTGGGTGACTCCCTCGATAGCAATACGGACGCTCTGAGATCCCTCAATCTCCGGACCTGAGAGTGCATCCTGGAGTGTAGAAATCACTTGAGAGTTGAGGGTATACTGCACTCGGTGACTATTACTTTTCAGGACAGGGACCTGATCGCTGCAAGTGATTTTTCGAACCACCTTCAGAATATCAACTTTGAACGACTCCAAATCCTTCAGAGCAATTGCTGTCCCGGGCTCCACTGACATATGCCCACCTGAAAGAAGGTCGAGTTAGTGGCCGGAAACTGACGTGCTGCGAACTTTCGCGAAAAAGTAATCTCGCTTGAGATGAAAATTATCCTAACGGTAGGACCTCACTATCGAAATCAAAACGTCAATATCGTTACGGATACTCCCTTGAGTATGAATGCTCAAAATGCTGAACACGAAAAAATTCGATGGGATTTTTTGATAACAATGCGAGAAGAATAAACAATTTCAAAAAAATAAGAGTACGTAACCCTAGGCCGAAAAATGCC
>JAANDG010000733.1:0-65014 GCA_036852015.1 Pelodera strongyloides | reverse complement strand
CACATTCATGCAGGGCCAGGAAGAAAATAAATCGCTATAGTTATTGAAGAGTACAAGAGTACTGTTTCAGCCGTTTTACTTCAATTTCTTAAAATGTGCCAAAGCCGCAGGACTCAACGCCAACCAAGTGCCCCATGTAAGTTCGCTTGATTTACATTTTGAATGCTCATTGCTACTACTTTGGCTGATGGTATTTTCAAGCTCAGATTTGTCGTACAACTCGAATACAAATGCACCAAAGAAAAACGAAACAAAAGTACACGATAGATAAAGTACTGAAACTAATGAATCTTGTTTAGCTCCACGCCGGTCTGCAGCGCATCGTGGAGGAATCAACACTCCAGAAACCATGCTCCGTAAGTTTTGTTAGGGCACTTGAAAACAAGGTTAATGAACACTTGCCCCGGCGTGGGATTCGAGGTATTTTGCGTTTCAACCAAGAGCCAAACACTCCTTTTCACCCTGTGTAAGTATTTGTTTCAGCTTTACCAAAATCGCCAAAATGCGTTCTTGCTCTTCAAGGGCCAGCATAATTATAGAATAGTAATAGAACAGAGCAGCAATTACCAAATATAATACACATGAATAAAGAATGCTTTGACTTACCATAATTCAAATGCCTGTCCCTATACGGAAGAAAATTCAGATGGCAGAACCGAGCGAAAAACGCCGGCCAAATTATCGAATTCCTAAAGTATATGTTGGTGAGTAGGTGAGTAGGTGATACGTGATATGTGTCATCCGTCATTGTGTTATGCTAGCACACAAATGCACGCATGCGCAATGGAAAGCATGATCCAGCATCCAGCCAGTTGGGTGATACGTGATTGCTGCGCTGCCTATGACTATGCTCGACTGTGGCGGGTGCTGAGCATAACCCATGACTGTACAGCGTACCATACAAACAATCGACGTTGTTTTCGAGGTATTTTGTCACTCAAAACGCAAACACACGCTTATCCACCCTGAACCAAAGTGTATTGGCCCTGTACCAAAGTGTTCTTGCTCTTAATATTAGTAGGAATAGAAAAGGCTAGTATAGTACATATAATAGAATAGAACAGCAGTTACCAAATATACAACAAATGAATCAATAAGTATCAATTCTCTGAGGACATGAATCAGAAATCGTGGACCACCATAACACGGCACTCGGAATTAAGAAGCGGTAATTTTTTCGTAAATGTAATGCTGCAGAAAAGATACTGAACAGAAAACCGATCATAGACTACTTTTGTGGAGGATCTTACCCATCTTATCTCGGTAGGAGAAACTTTATGAACATATGAACTTATGAATTTACATGGTCCCATGTCAGATATATAAAAGTAGAGATGAGATCGAGTATTCGAGTATCCAAATAGTACCCCCCAGGAAGGTCACCCCCATTTCGGTAGAACTACCACACCACTACCAGATTATTGCCTATTTATTGGAACGGGGAAAATACGAAAAAATTAGGTGCTATTCTAAAATCCAAACCTCAGCGATATTGCCATTTTTTAGCGTTAAGTACTATTAAAACACCCTAGTGGCCAAAAGCACATGTACTTACATACTTAACGTATTTTACTTCACCCAAATACAGACCCTATAACTAGCCACAAGCCAACCGAGACCTATGACAGCTTGGGTATACTAAAATGACAAACCAGGTACCTAACAGTTAAAAGTCTAGTCTCATGATACACCTTGCCTAAATTCTTGACAATATGCTACACTGATCAAAAAATTAAAGGTTGTGGGTTGTGGGAAAAGCTAAAAGGTGTAAAGAAAACGAGAAAGCTCTCGCGAATACATATCATATGACAAGAAAATGCGAGAGTTTGCTATATATTTGCTATGGTTGCATTCTAAAAATAATCTAGATCCACTGGCAATTTAAGTACTATGATAATTTGTAACCCAAGTGCATGGTCTGTCGTAAACGACATTCGCTATACATATTTGCGCCTACTCTTCCATATTGAAGCACAGCAAAGTTAATGCACAAGACAATAAATATGGGTACGTGTAGCACGCTTTTGAACAGTCACAAGTCAAAACAATCAGAAGAACGGAACAAATAAATACAAACAAACTACTTAACGTCGTCACTCCAGGAGTTTTGCGACTAATGTTACGATTTATAGGCAGTACGGCACATCTGCCGCGAATGGAGTTGTGATATTACCATTCCTGCCGGGCACTGCTGGAGAGACGGGAAGAAATGTTGGAAATACATGACCGAGCTGAACACCGACCTCAAGCCCTCGAAGTGCTGGAAGAACATACTGCAAGTGGACAAGCGAGAGGTAAACTTCTACACCATTTCGTCGCTCTGCCAGTTATACTCACTTTACTAAGGAGTACCATACTTGTACACCAACCGAGCATTCACTATAATTGAATCGGGTTCCAAGGTGTTCGCCTCGATGATGTGTCGTTTCAGCTCCTGAAGAACCACTCCTCCGTTGTCTACCAGTACATCGCGTACTGCGGTGCTCCAGATGTCGCCTTCAGAAGGAAGTTAGGGCACATGGCCGAGGATGAGCAGTTCAAGGTCACGGGAATGGCCGCGGTGACCTCATTCTGTCAGAATATTGACAAGTATGTTCTATTTAGACTTTTAAAGTTGGCAACGAAAATTTACATCGAAGATGAAGACTTGGCTTGGCTTAATGTTCTCATTTTTAAATGAACTAATGCCGAACCAGATCATTTAATTTTCAATAAAAATAGCTGGTTCACCCTAATCCGCAATCCTTGCGCACTAAATGAGCTTCACTAAGATAAACACAAATTTATCTACTCAGGTGGATCCTCAGATTCGGGTACCCAGTGGAAGCCGACGACACGACCACCATAATGGACCTGTAAGCTTTATTGCCCAGCAAAATAAGAATTATTAATTAGAAAAAGGCCCGGTTTGAAAACACCGTGAAGAAAACGAGAAAAATGACCGTAAGTAAATTCCAACTGATCTCACAATTCATAATTCAGGAACGTGGTGGTCTTCCACTTCATGGTCTTTTTGATTGGAATGTTCGTCATCCTCCACAGCTACTGGATTGCCGTGAGAGCGAAAAACTGGCGTATGTTGCGAGATTCTTGATACGATAAACAACGATTAATAATCCAGGAAATTTCATGCGAGGCATAGACCAGCTCCGGGAAAACCATCAACTTTACACATATATACCTTGGTGAAACTTTCCTTACCTAACCGGATTGGCTGTTGCTTATCTCCGTAACCATTTAATGGACATCATAGCGTTATTACATTTACTTTGCGTATCGAAACTGCAATAATCGTTTGATTCTAATTCTAATGGAAAAACTTTAGTCCGGGAAAAGTGCGAGCAGGTTCGCCAGGACTCGAGAAGAAAGTGGACAATCATTATTAAGGAGTTCAAAGAACGGAAAGAAGAAGAGAGGAAGAAGGCACAACCAAAGGTGAATAAGCTTTCCTAGAGGTGTTAACTCTTACGTGCGGTGGCTATTTGCACACAATACTGGTCGCATGTGCAGTATAGTTAATCGTTGCTCCATTCTAGGTCATGGATATGGAGGACTGCGAACGGATGCCCGGGAACGAGGCGGCGCCTGCTGGTGTCAAGTCGAAGACGTCCAAGAACAAGAGCAAGAGCAAGACAACCACGAAGAAAAGTGGACTCAAGAGGCTGAAGAAGGGAGCCAAGGTTAGATATTAATTGAAATTCGTGGCCAAATATGTGAAAGCAGATTAGCAAAATTCATAAAGCTCTTTATTAGAAATGATGACTGTGGTCACTCTACGATGCCATGATGGTTATATGTCCAATGTACAATGATGGTTATACATAAGGATGGTTATATGTCCAATGTGTCATCATTAAACTATAGCCCTATAGCGCACTTGCACTTATTTCAGAGCAGGGCAAAAACCACTGGCCGAATTGGCCAGCACCACTGCCGGATTTGGCCGAACCACTGACCCACTGCCCAAAATCTCAAACCACTGCACTTTTTAAAAGTTTTGTTTCTACGTCTATTTATTTATTTATTTCAGATGCGGCGATGTTCAACTACTATGCAACGAAGAAAAGAAGAAAACAAGGATAAAAACATCGTTTCTGTATTATAATAAACTTTATGAATATTTTCTGTGTTGATGCATTGTTGGTTGTAAAAGGAAACAGACACACCATGACAAGATGGCAGGAAAAGTGTTGGACTTTCTGGATATAGTTGAAATATAGGAAAAAGAAATACAGTTATTATCGAAATAGAACTTAAATGACCAATTAGAAGTGTTGAATGTGTTATTAAAGTTGTTCTTGATGTTCGTGTTGAAAAATATTCACTCGCTGTCTACCCACGCTTTTTCTTTGAACTCTGACCGACTACGGTAGAAAGTGAGTGGAATAGAATGCACCACTTAAAGGCTTCCTAGAAGGCTAAGTAATTAGCTCATAATTGGCGTATGAACCGCTGTAACATGTTGTTTTATGTTTACTAAATTGTTTTTTGACTAACTAAATACATATAAGCTTGAATTGAAGCTATCCATGTAGAATTGGCAATTTTAGAATTTGGCCACAAACGCGGCCACCTTCAAGACCATTAAACCCTGGGCCCTAATCAAAATATTTTCTTAAGTATTTGAGCTAGTTTTATTCAGAATTTTGTTCTCTACAAATAATCTCAGATGATGGTAATCATAAATTTCAGTAGTTTTCGAGCTATATTTATTTTATGAAATTCAGCGGCCTAAAAAAGCGCTCTGGCCAGCTTGGCGGCCAACCTCCAGAATTAAAAACCACTGACCCCTGGCTCGGTTTTAGAACATTTCCTATCTTATTTTATATGGTTAGAAAGAGAATTTTCTTGCGGTTACACTCATTTAAATAGAATTTCATTTCATTCGAAATTGAAGTCAGCGGTCAGTGGTTTCTGCAACGTAGTCGGATCCTTTTTTCCCGTGTGAAAAAGGATCAGACAGAGAAAAAACCTGCGATCTCTCAACAGCACACGCTATTTCGTATGCCTTTTTGATCGGCTCTCTCCGTGCATTATACACTATCTAGTATGGACTCCACTATGAAAGAAATAAATTCCTGATGGTCGCCGAAATAAATTTATAGTTTTACTTTTATATATATTAAAGGCATGAATTATTGTCTATTATAATCATTTAGTAACTAAAACGGAGCTATTTCATAGCTATAGTTTCGTGATTCCTAATGCATTATTTCACACGTAATTAACTAAATTAACGAATAACAAAACTGCATTTTAGAGGCATCACAAGTATGATTCAGAGAATTAATTTTAGTTTTTATTAGTAACCACTCCACATAGCATAGACGAAGGAGAAGATGAAGATTCTGCTTTAAATAGTGTAACTCAGGTCATTTTTTGTCTACTTTATTTAACCCAAATGTCTAATGCGTGCATCACACGAACAAATAACGTTAATTAACACACCATGAAACCAAGTAAAATTAATATTTATTTCACACAACATTCGCCATTACGAGCACCAAATTGTGCTTGCACCAAACGACCAATAAATCATAATTTCGTGAGTCTAAGAATCAGTCACCAAACTTCACACAGTGAAACACACCAAACCACCAATAGAATAAATCACCAACAAAACCATGCAAGGAATAATATTTATTTCAATAAATTGCAGTTAAAATCCTTGTGACTAGAGGCGGGAAAGACTTCGGGTAAGGTAAAGCGTGCCACCAACTAAAGCATCAGCACACGGTTAACTGAAAGTAGACAATAATGAAGTGAGAGAAGAATTAAGAAAGCAATTAATTTAGCAAATATTCATTGATGTGAAATAATGCTTTAGGAATATAGTAAGTAGAAAATTTTTCGCTCTTTATACCTGAAAAGTGGTTAAAACGGCACTTTTTTTATACCCTAGGTACCGTACTCTAAAAAAAAATTTTGTCCAAATTCTAAAATCTGACAAAACTACCGTAACCCAGGGACCACCGCCCGATTTTGGATTTTTTTGGCCGGACCACCGCCGGATTTTTTTTTCTTTGGCCACCCGTTTTTTGCCCTGTTTCAGAGCGTCTCCAAGGACAGCAAGACCACGGGCAAACGCACCAAGAAGGGAAAGAAGTCGAAGACCTCCAAGTCGAGGTCCAAGACTACCGGATACCGCCGACCGAAGACCAAGGCTCAGATAATCAAAGAGGTGGGAAGTAATTGAAATAAGTGAAATGAAACTACTATGGTTTATAGACATCATCGAAATAATCACCATAGACGTTTAGTATGCTATACTTCTTAGTGCAATGTAGTTCAAGTCCGAGAGAAAAAGCAATAGCAAGTATTTTACACAAATACTTTAGACCCGCGAAAAAGCCCAGGCAATCTTGGACCGACAGAAGAGAAGAAAGGAAAAGGAGTCGAAGCTGTCGAAGGACAAGAAGCCCGCTGACCACGTGGAGGAGCAGAAGACTCAGGTAATTCATAAACAAAACATGCAATACATACGCACATTTGTATGAAAATAAGTAAAAAAATATTCGAAATAGGCTAATCGTTACTGATCTCCCACTGCCACAATACAGTACTGACGTTTTGTTTAAGGAATCGGAACACGTCGTCGCCGTCGGAAATGTTGGAAGCAAGAACGCCCAGGATAAGAAGCAGGTCCCAGTGAAGAACGGAAAGCCCGAGACTGCCCACGATGTGGTCGTTGATAACACCCAGGTAAAACGAGCACACACCTATCAGTAATTTGAAACATGTTGTTTTCTACCAAACAGAAGCAGGTCCGGAAAGTTTTGGACCATCCCTGGAACCAAATTAATAATTGTGTGAAACATAGCGTTTTATTAACCCCATGCATAGAAACTATACCCTGGTGCAAAATCAGTTAAGGTTCCAAAGAAAGTTCCAAAGAAAAATCGGAATTTGGAAAGAAAAAAAAATCGAATTTCAGGAATCGGATGAAACCTGCAAGTCGAGATCTGCGAAGGCAAAGGACAAGAAAAGGGCGAAGAAGGTATGGCGAATACAACTACAATTCTTATATGTCCAGTTGCCTCAAATTGAGCCATTATCCTGAAGTTGATGTTTCACGTTTCTCAGACCTGGTAGATCAGTCTGAGTACTGAATGTTAAAAAAGGTTACATACACCACTTCCAGGCTACAACCAAGAAGACCCAGAAACCTCTGTCGGAGAAAACTGCGCGGGCCTCAGAAGATCTTCCTGTCAAGAAGGAAACAAAGGTTTGCTAAACTATCCAAAATTTGCGAAAGGCTCACCGCAAACAGAAAAACATGAAGGCCCATATAGTCGCTTAAATCGCCAAAATGCGCAAATTTCGTTGTTACTGCTTTAAGATGCTACATTACAACTGCATAAAATGGGGTGCCAGATTGCCATATGAGCCAGCCTTCTTATAAGCCGGAGCCCTATTAGGGATAGCAGTTATGGTGCATAGGTTCAATGATTTCAGGCTGCCCCCAAAAAGGTTACTGGAGATCTCTCGGAGAAAACAGCTGTGGATTCCGAGGCCGACAGAAAGGACAACAAAAAGAGTGCTCATGAGATTAAGGTATTCCTTTTAGCTCAACCTCTATCGCAATTCACAACTACGCTAAGTTTCAAGATACTTGTAAATTATGCTAGACCACTTCTTTTGACAACAATTGGACAAAATTCTGTTCCCCATACATTCAGCTCAGCTTGAATTTGACAAAAATGCGAGCGCAGCATTATTATAACGGATATGATAGAATATAGAATAATAATTGCGTGAGGAAATTCAGGATGTCCCCAAGAAGAGAAAGGCTGATCTCTCTGAAAAGACCGCCGTGGACTCCGAGGTCGACAAGAAGGAATCGAAAGTTGTTACCAGTGGAATGAGTGTGCACAAGTCGAGCAAGGTATTGGAAAATTGCACACCAAAATTTGTCATATAGTTCGCTACTTTAAATTTAACGATCTTAGGAGAGTAATATGCATTGGCTTACGTTCACCTTGTATTTAAAGAGACTGACAGTAGTGTCGGCACCACCGACACAGCTTGGTTTTTGGTGAAGCATAAAAATTAGAAGCACAACAATTAAACATGACATATTACAGAACAAGTCCAAGAAGGGAAAGAAGGGTGTTCTCCCTCCCGCTCCGAAAGCTGTCGCCAGCACAAAGCCCCAGGACAAGGATGCCAAGACCAAGGACAACAAGGAAAAGAAGAGCGCCGCCAAGGGACAGGTATGCACACGACAAAGAAAATCAAAGTCAATATAATAGTAGGGAACTTGGCGCTTTTACGTGCCTAGTGAGGAAATAAAGTGTTGTTCTGAAATAAAAAATACTATTCTATTACCAACACCAACACGTAATGAAAAAACAACGCTAACATTCATTTGGTATTGGAATGGGGGGGGGGGGGGGTATGAAGATATCTAGGCAGCTTAGAAAGTAACAAAGTAAAGTTGTTCATAATTTTAAATATTCAGATGGTTCCTAAGCCAAAGAAGCAAAGAGACTCAAAGGAGTTGCTTTCGGAAAGGACTGCTGTGGACTCCGAGGGTGAAAAGAAGGCTACCGATGTTGCCAAGCTTGGGGCAGTGAAGCCGAAATCAAAGGACAGTACCGTCGCCCAGAACAAGACGGTGGAAAATAAGCAGCAGGTAAACTGCAAATACAGATTTGTTCGCGGGGGGAGAGGTCTTTGGATATGTATGAGGCTGGGATATTGTGATCTTAAAACCTACTACACAATTCTCCCTAATAATAATTGTCTAGGTATGGACTAAAAAATAGCGCAGTAATAGTAAATCAGCTACATAGCATATGGTGAATGGTGATCTGATGTAGTCACAAAAATGTACTTCTACAATTTAAGATCGCTGCGACTGTGGGCAAAAAGAAGGATGAAGTTGCCGCCGGACCCAAGAAGAGCTCCACAAAGAAGGCCGAAGTCGGCAAAGTCCAGGGAAACAACAAGGTCGTTGTTGTTGATCAAGCCAAGAAGGCTGAACCTGTGAATGTGAAGAAGGGCAAGACGCCTAAGGAAAAATAAGTCGTAACCAGGCCTAGGCCTTAATTGTTAACTCCCATTGATTAGCCGTTGTGCTCAGAGTTCGCTAATGGTTAGCTAACGTTTCATTTTCGTTTTATTGTAGTATGTTTACATTGTTGGCCAGATTAGTTGAAAAGGACTGCATGTGATTCAGTTCTGCCATGAAAACGTTTGTCTGGATAAGAAACTAATAAGGCCAACAATACCTCATGTGTTTTATCTTTTTGTTAGTTGTCGTTTTAGGGTTTTAGTTTTAGTAGTTTAGTTACATAGATTAGGGTCCTTTTGTAATCTATCGGCAGTTCTAATTACCAGCACGGGTTTACAAAAAAGTGCAAAATCATAAACCGGGTGTTGATGTTACTTGGCTGGGCCATAGAAATGTTTCAGTGTGTTACTGATTTTATCTATCATACTTTTTAAACACGTTATTTTAAATAAAAGTATTTTTCAAAGAGAAATTGGATTGGTATCAAGTCAAGTTTCAAAAGGAATGAATGGTGTAATAAGTCGTCCAAAAGACATAGATGTCAGAGTTGTAAGTGGAAGGATTGCATAGAATCGGTGAAAGAACAAACAGAACAAAACGATCGGTAGTATGTAAGAAGGTAACATCAATGAGTTTGTCTATGAGGAACTTACGACAGTAACCGCCCGTCTCAACATATAAATTAATAAAACCGAATGAATGGGTACCTCAGTTGGTTCCTGGTCGCCATTGTACGTACACAGCTAGGCGAGCACACACGTAGATAGACAGCATCGAGCCGAACCACATTCCTAAATAACTTGTCAAGTGACAAGTGACTACATAAGAAACGGCCGCGCCCATGTCGCGACGGGTTTCGTGACCACCCACGAAAGTTTTCGTGGGCGGAGCCATTAATTTATGGGGACCACTCACGGAATGGGCACGCACGTTTTCCATGTATGTATATGAAAGAGCATACAAAAATTCTATGTTTCACATAACAGGATGCGTAGGTTATTACCTATTTACATCAATACTTATACAATTAAACCCCCACAATACAAATTATAAACTATAATATGAGGAAGCATCATTATCAAAGGGCGTCAAATCATTGCATAGATATCACAGCTTCTTGTTTCTACGGCATTCGCGTTATAGATGAGCGAATTACTTGCTTGCCATAAGCGTTAATGACAAACAGAACGACAAACAGAATGCACTCATGCCAAAGATTTGGTATTTGCTGTTTCAGACTGACGCCTTGAAGAAATTAGAACTAGGGCGCTCATCATTTCATCATAACAAAAATCAAAAGTGGAAAAATTTAGAAATCGACAAACCTCACGGCCACATCCGATTCCGGCGATACGATCCAGGATCCACCCTTCTGCTCCTTGATAATTAATATACAACAATACCTTGTTGGATTGGTTCCATTCGTTGATTGGGTTCCAATTCCCATCTAATAACATTATAATAAATCACAAAACGTTTTGTAAACACGACGCACCACGGTCGATTGCTCCAAGTGAGAATACTTACACATGCACAACCACCAATCCAAAACAGACCCCAGAAAACAAAAAATACGAGAATAAAAATTTTACTAATTGAAAATGTCATGCATAAAAGCAATTAGTGCAGATAAACAAGCAACCTCGATCGCGAAAACCTAAAGGCTCGGCACAAAAACAGTTCAACAAGACCAAACATGAATAGTGAAAAGAAAATGTGTACGTGTAAGTGGTGCACTCAGAATCCATGTTAATAAATTAAGTGCTAGGCAAAATTAAGAAGCTTCAAATATTAATACTAGATCCACAAAGATATTCTACAAAACCAACCACAGTAGAGTGCACAGTGATTAGTGAAAAAATTGCGCATACTAAAGGTGCAAACCTGTAAACTCGAACTAGGTGTCAGTATGTTAATAAATTACGCGGTAAAAAAAGTTGGGTGCCAATCTATGTCAATAAATAATGTGGTAATAACATATACTAATTAACAACTTAAATTCCCAATAACCACCAAGGCTAAACCACCAAGACATGTGCACAAAACCAGAAAAAGGTTGAGGTTAGTGAAAAAAAAACAGAATGTGCAGGCAAAAGTTGAACACAAGTTGCAACTAATAGCAAGCAAAATCCGGAAGCAGTAAGATCCACAAAAAAAGGTTACGAAACAAGCTAACAAAACAATTCATAGATCAATCACCAACCAAGGACCAGGAGAACTATAGTACCTGATAGGTGATCTTCAATCAACCATCGCATCATATCCTAATGTTGTGATCGTGACCCATTCCGAATTCATCATATCGACAATCTTGATGACGTCTAGATATCGTGCATTCAGCCAACTGCAAAGAAAGTTCGGTGTAAAAATAGCCAAAGGTCAAAGTTCAAAAACAAATACATGAACGCTCTGCTCGAGAAATAAAACTCACATCCTGCGTATAAAAACAGTGCAATTACAAAATTAATAGACAACTGTCACACCTGTGCCTGTCCGACCAGATGGTTGTGTGGTGACATGAAGAGTCGCAGGACCGCATAACATCTAACATCAGGAAACATGATTCAGACAACCGACTGCCGCAGACGCGCCTTGACTAGTCTGTTAGCGACCATTGAAGCACCTGAATAAAACTAATTTAAAAATTCCCAGCACAATGGCGTGTACCATTACTAAACAGCACGGCTGAGAACGTTATGGTAGAGCACATTCTCTACTACAGAAATATCAGAAATTACACTACATGACAATCCCTATAGGATGAGAAGGGGAAGGGGAATAAACTCTGTCGTAGGAGCACTGTATTAAGCGCAGTAACATTAGTTGTAATACCTATACGCCACTTCGAAAAACAAACATAGCAAAAAGACCCCCCCCCCACTCGCTCTCTCTTTTTTACATTGTTCGTAGGTAAAAATGAAGGGAGCCGCCTTTTGACCGAGCACATACACATACTTACTGTATTCGACAATTTGGATTACTCGGACAATTAATGAAAGTTGGTATTATTCAATTAACATTCAAACTTCAAACCTCAAAAGTGTAATATAGCTCACCTGTCTGACCATTCGTTTCTGTGAGAATTGGCGCCCGGCCTTCGGTCTCCCACTCCCAGTGGTCCAAATTGTCCAACACACAATGCGAGTACGCCCAATCTTTCGATCCCTGGGTTGTGGTTTCGGGAGAAGCAAACGTTGACATGCATGCATATGCCGGCAGCTCCCAGTTCTAAATGGATGCACAATGCACTCAAAGGAAATGGGAGGTGTAACCCGAACCTATGAAATAAGTCGATCCGAACTAACTGCCTAGTCTAGATATATGAATTGACCATGGAGTAGATTTGAAAACCACATTTGTATGTGTACATACGGCGCCAAAATGCGAAAGCCACCGCCTCAATCGCACTAATTGTTGAATATCACCTGAACAAAAATATTCTCCCTCCGACGTGAATTTGTATGGCATAAATTCGTTTAAAAAAATGTAACAATAATTCTGTGGGCTCGGGCCGAACAAGCTGTAGATGTCGGACACAACAAATACACCGATAAATATCAACACGGCCCACTACACTCCATATGACAACAAGAAAATTAAAATTAATCAATAGCTCACCTTACAATTAGTTGTTTCCTCTACCACAAATAAAATCAAAGGGTACAAGCGAATGGAATGAGTGCAGCCATCATCGACTCGGTCCGCCCCGGCATGGCATGACATGACGATTATGACGAATCACAGTGGTGACTAAGTACCACATTTCTAAATAGCGTACCACGTAAACTCTGATTACACAAATGTGCATATGCCGGGCACCTAGTCAAGGCAAATATGGGAGATGCCCACGGAGGCTGGGGCATCTCCCATATTTGCATATACAACTACTGGCCGTACACTATATTGGTGTTAATCAATAAACTGCTATGAAATAAAAATATCTTTGTTTCAGACCAAAAGTTCCGATTACCAATAAAACAAACCTCGCGGGGTTGGAATAAGGTGCTGATCATGCTCACATCACGCTCCCTGCCACAATAAATAAGAACCATTTGTTGTTGGAACACACCTGAACATTGGTGACCCGTCTACTGATATTTAGTAATCCACATCTTTGAATGTAATCAGAGACGGTGAGAAGAACAATGAGAATGTCCACTTGGGATCCTATTCACTGTTTCCTATCTATTTGTCATTCTATTTCAGGACATTTGATTTCAAAACAAGCGTTTGCAAAACCATTGATTACTTCTTGTCAATAATGCCAATATATACACATAATACACATGCACCAAATAAACCAAAGTAGAACTAAACGTTTTACTTGAAAAGTCTTAACGCAACAACCAAATAGTGCAATAAACAAAAGCAAAGAAATAACCGTAACCACACCACGAATCACGAATACCCGTTCTGCAGTACACACGCCGAACAATGAAGACTGGAAAAGCAAACATGGCGAGAAGAAATACGTTAATGTCTACAGTTATCAGCAAAATTAACAATTCGCAAACATTAATATGATGAATATTAATTGATTATGGCATAGCCCACTTACTAACAAGCAATAAAAGTGTCTAAACAGAAAACATTCACACATCCCAAGAAAATTTGTTAGAAATCAGAGGTATTAGTGTGAGACGACGTGCGAGAAAGGCTTTGTTAAGTTTAGATGATATTGATAGGTTGTCAGTTGTGGCAATGGCCCATACAGTAACAAGGACGAAAACCGTATAAATATAGCCTCCATAAATCGAAGGGCAAAAAGTGAAGCAATGTGAGAAAAATTTCATTCAACTGTTAGTTAATCTGTTAATAAGAAATACACCATATATCCTAAAAGGGTGATAAGCATCCTACACGTGCAACCTCTAAACGGAAGAAAGAACAAAACTAATTTAGTACTGCAGGCAGGCAGCAAACATGCAAGCAAAAAAAAGAAGACAGAAGCACTAGAAGCAGAACCCTCCCAAAACATAGTTAGGAGCAGGGGCACATGGCACATCCACAAATAGGTACCAGCCACCCATGAAAGAATTCAGGGGCCAGCTACAGTACCTGATAAATCCAAGTGAACAGCTCAGCATCTCAGCAATCAATTATCAATCTGCTTTGCCATGTCATCGCGTCGGTGCTGACTGCCTATCAATTGCATAGGTTGCCCGTAAGTCCCACATAGTCCGTAGAGAATAATTTTCAGGTAACTGCAAATAGTTTGTGGTTAAATTGTAAAACCGCGCAATGTCATCACCACAAGGAAGAAACACATTTCAGAAATAAATCAGCCACAAATGGGATGGAAAATGATTGGCACTTGCAATTCACATACCAGATTACCAATGAACCCAATATAGAATTAACAATCAAACACCGCACCTGTCATTGCCAGCCGGCCGGCCGGTTGTGAATTGTAGATTGAGAAAACGATGCTCAGCGGTCCATCTAGCGTCCAATAATCCAGACATCCGATTGTGATAACCATCACAGCTTCTTGAGCGAGCAATGCAATGATGTGATGTCCAAGCGAGTGTTGAAGGCTTGAAGGACCTAAATAAAGCATTTTAAGACCTAAACGCCAAAAGATACACAAACATACCTGAGAAAAAAGGAAAGTGATTAAATATTAAAGCAATATGTGATATGTAATGAACAAAGGAATGTTAGCCCTTGTGCTAACCCTTATTCAAATTCCCTCGCCAAAAGCGGAATTAATTCCAACTCTACAATATATTCCTGTCAGATGTAGGGAAACGATTTCTTGATGCACGGCAAACGAGCGAGTGAAAAATTGTTTCCCAGTCGTGTTCAGGAATGAAATGTGGAAATTTTGTACCTTATTACTTGCAGCCATAAAAATAAAAAAATCAGTCCCAGTCGTTGGTCGTTGGATCGCAACACATTTCAATGTGTAATTTATTCGAGGATCCGAAAAAATTCGGAAACCAAAGTCAAAAGTGTAACAGCACACGTACCTGATAAGTAGCACGTAGCACTGGTCCTCGGTGAGAATTTGTCCTCCTCAATCTTCTACGTAGTCCAAAACGGCATGCTAGTAGGTGCCCGATCCGACACTAGATTGTTTGACGAGGGGAAACCCAAAGATCATCGCCAACTCTTCAATTAGGAGTAAGAGAAATTACTCGAAGACCAAGTGAAGACCTCTTTATTCCCTTGACCTTTCTGAAATGACGATGAAATTAAGTATCAGGTTACATACACGCATTTTACACATAAATGTTAATTTGTCAATAAACACAGTTGCCACATGTCATAGTACAAAGGAACAGCACAAATACTAGGAAGCGCCGAAATCAGAAGATACAACATACTAGCTTATGTTCAGTTGCTATGGTACAGGCAAGTCTGCAGGTTATGGCGGCCTGTCCATCCATGTAGGCGATTCGCACTTGCGAAAACGAGAAATACCTGTCCATGTTCGAGTCAATGTAAATGAATGACAATGTCCCGCATTGATTTTGAAGCTAGTACGGATCTATTTCAAAATAGCACGGATCTATTTCAAACAGTACTACAGTACGGATCTGATACACTTTCGCTGCAGGATCATGTCAAACACGTTAATCACATGGGTTCCCGTAGGCATTTGACAATCATGTAAAATGGCCTGAACATGGACAGGCATTTGTCATTTTCGCAAGTGCGAATCGCAAACATGGACAAGCCATTACGGATTCAAACTCTCGCTCTCGCAGAGTAAATAATGAAAATTGAAATCGTACCAGAACCAGATCATTGGCCATGAGCTTTCAAATAAGAGCATCTTCCAGTCGACTCCTAGCGTGTTTCCAAATATGGAGGACCAGCGGGGTAATCCGTGGAAGGTTGGTCTAGAAGCACAAGAAATAATGCACAAAAACTTCAAACAAAATTTCCACATAACCCCTGTTTTGAATTATAATGTATTTATTTCAAGCAAGAAGTTCGTCTAGCATTAAAGTTTATCATACAAGTTCGTCTAGTACTAAAGTTCATCAAGCCAATGAAACAGGAACTAACCATGAATCCCTGCTAGCAAAAACAGTAGTAAATAAAATGAGACGAAATTATATTGTCCATTTCCTCCTTGGCTTTGTGCCAGATAACCAATTGTACGACACGGAGCACAGTCACAACGGGAACAACAATGGACATCATGCCTGAAAAGTACATCTACACCTCGAACGAGTCAGCAAAAGATGGAATAAAATGCGCTCATCGAAATAAACAAAAATAAGGTGGCAAATTGTCAGTCTCAATCTCCGCAATCGCGGACGGCACGAGCATCGATCAATAAGGAAGCAGGATGTTCTAACAATGACTAATTGTAAGTAGACTCATTTCAACTTGAAAACGAAAACTAATAGAGTATTTATGTTACGCTTTCGCGCGAATTCGCATGCGAAACTGCCATCCATGTTAGCGAAATTATGAGCAGTTACAGTAAGATCGCGAAAAGTGCGCATCAGGCAAAGCGTGAAAAAGTCCCGGAGCGAAAAAGGAAATAGTGTCTAAAACTAAGAGACCACAGACAGTTAAACATGTTGCGCACTTTCGCATTTTTTTGCGGACCATTGCCGGCAAGTCCCACAGCGGCCCGCAAAAAATGCAAAAGTGCCTAACATGTTTAATTGTCTGTGGTCTCTTAGTTTTAAACACTATTTCCTTTTTCGCTCCGGGACTTTTTCACGCTTTGCCTGATGCGCACTTTTCGCGATGTTACTGTAACTGCTCATAATTTCGCTAACATGGATGGCAGTTTCGCATGCGAATTCGCGCGAAAGCGTAACATAAATACTCTATAGTGCAGCGCCATTGGCATGGGGATTCGGACCTCACATATTTATCGATTGTTTAGCACGCACGCGAGGTAGACGCGACCGTGACGAGACCCGCGGAGAACATGATTTGCACAATGCAAAAATCATGCTGAACACAGTTTGCGCCCGTCAGGCGCGCCCTCTTTATCGCGATGTGCAGTGTCGCAGGCCCGCACCGCGCGATTAGCTCACGAATAGCGTAGCAACTACGGTAGACCACCAAGTCATTTAACATGCATGTCAACTACCTACCGTAACCGTAAACCATGCGAATCGCACGTTTAACATGGTCCTGCAGCGAAAGTGCCCCAGACCCGTGCTATTTGGAACAGAACCGCATCAGGCCCGTGCTATTTGAAATATATCCGTACTATTTTGAAATAGATACATACTAGATCCAAAATCGCTGCGGGACCATGTCATAATACATTGGACAGGTATTTGTCATTTTCGCAGGTGCGGATCGCACACATAGAAACCCCATCAACGCTTCGTCAGCAGCAAGCCAGTATTCGAAGACCGTGCAACGAAACTCAAGAGTTGCGCGCGGTAACAGTTTGGAGGTGTTTCCCGCAAAAGAATTTGATGTGCGCCGCAAAAGGTTTTTCAACGACTCCTGTTGCCGTTTTGGTGCGGGAAACACCCCCAAAACGTTGCCGAAATGGTGCGGAAACGTTGCGGGAAAAGTAGCAACTGCAAAAAGAAAGCAGCATGTTGAATTCGCACCTACACTCTTGTTAGCTTACTTTCTCTAAACAGTGCCTTAGACCACTCACATGAGAGGTAAGAAAAACGTAGTCCAACAATAACAGTGGGAGATCGATGGTAAATAACTTGCCGGAGGCTTCGATTGTTACCCAGTGGCTGCGTCTTGCAAAGCTGTACGCTGTACTAACTACAAAACAAAAGCGTTGAAAGTCACTTGCACTAAATTACTAGTGCTAGCACTCGAGAACGCCACCTCGGCAGTTGGCATACAGGTTGCGCATGTACACACACACATACTACACACCTAACCTGGTCGTTTTGTGTTCACTCAATAATTGTTTTCGTCACAGTTATTGCTAATGCACATTTTTGAACAACTTTTCTTTATCACTTTTACTGTTTGATTTCCAATAGCGTGGTTCCCTTACTTCATTATCTTATCTATGTGCGTATTAATATTGCAAGAACCAACCCTGCTTTGAAATTCCATGTTCCCGAAGCTCGCCCACAATTCTCATCAGTTTATTCTTGTCTGTACATATTTAAAAAAAAAACTTTATTGTGCCATTCAATGTATATCTATGTGGCGTAAACCTTGGTTAATATTTGTCGCAGTAACTCCAAATTCTTCATTTTCCATGAAAATAATCGTCATACAAAATCGTGCCGTGTCGCCCAGTTACTGGCATACACTGGGAATAAAAACAAATTCCAAAATTCGTTCAGAAACCCGGTTGTTACATCGCTTTAAAAAAAAATTGTTAGATTCCTCATGGCCAAGTCTAATATCGATTGGCTCGTGTCCATCAACGAGAAGTTTCTCTTCTCCGAAAACCTCAGCGATGTGAAATTTGATTTTGGAGAAGGCGTAAGTCCTACTGTTACTTTTCTAGTTTGGCGTAATGCCAATAATAATTGTCTACAGAATCCCTTTTCCATAGTAAACCCGTCTGGGTCAAATTACTGGTATCACCTCACAACTAAATGTGCATATAAAAAAGGTTAAAACTATTACTGTTCTTTAGGGCCCCGAAGGGGTCCCTGCAGTCCGCTCTGGTCTACAAGTAGTGCGCTCCAGAGAATAGGCCATCTTTGATTACGGAATGGGTGGCCAGCCCAGATCCAAGAAACCTTCCCAAGTTTTCACCTGGTACCTTTTTTACCACCTTGCAACCAGCCGCGGGAATTGAACCCCGGTCGTGCGTGTGCTGAGTACAACACCGGCCACCGTTCCAAAACCACATCCCATCGCACTTTATGTTCGGTCACTGATTGGGCAATGGTGACGAATGGTATTGCTTTCCCATTCAGAAACTGCTCCACGCACACGCACACCATTTGGCGTTTGTTTCGAAAGAGTTCGAAACTCAACTCTTTGGTGCTGATAAAAAGAGGACAATTAAAATCAAAGACGCCACATTCGAGAATTTCCAAACTTTTCTGCGGTGAGTAGTCAGCTAAATAAAGAGTGAACAATGATGGTCCCGTTGCTGCACTACGCAGGTAAGGTAAGCCCTACTTTTTATTCCTCCAGCTGATTCTCCGTCACGAATGTCGTTCAATACATGGGATATTTTCTACATGTTTTGTCGGCTAGGTTTCCGCAGCGACCAACAAATGCGTAAACATATATTTTTTGCATTATTTTTACCACACCTCATTAATTTCCATTCTCAAATGTTGTTTTAGTTTCATCTACACTGGAGAGCTGCAACTGACCCTCGACAATATGTTCCAACTGGCTTATTTGGGCAAGAAGTAAGTGATTAACCTTTAGAATAATATCAACCAAGTCGTTTTTCATAGTTCGATTCATTGTTCTAGTTGATTTGTTTGGGACGGCCAACGTTGATCTTTTCAACAGGTGTAAGTGAGCAGAAGTTGCAAGTGATTAATTACTTGTCTTTTCAACAGAAGTTGAACAACCATGCTTTGAGATGGGTGGAGACACTTTTGCATCCCTATTTAACATGCTATTTTTGTTAATATTTCGCAAATTTGGTCCGATAAGATGCTTCGAAAACATCCTTTTATTTAGGTACATGATTAACAAAGTCGCCGAACTTGTGAGCACTTTCTTTATGACACACACAGGCAATGATACGTACTTTTGGAAGTTATTCCGTCCAAAAGAGATTGCTTACTTTGACAATGAATCGAAGGACTGTTTGGCTGCGTGAGTCATTTGGTAGTTTCATTACCTCAAAAGTAACGTTATAAATTGTTATCAGAAATCAGAATCAACTGATAATACATAGCTATGCATACACGTCACAGAATAATCAGATGCGATTTTGTTAGCGATGCAAGACTGGTCCGGCCGGTTTTGTGAAACGCATCGTGTACATCGGCATTTTTATGCAACTTATGCAAATGAACATAGATTAGAATCAAAAATGCTCGATTTTTTAGCTCTATTTTTTTATTCTAAGCAAATGAACATAAATTAGAATAAAAAATCGAGCGAAATTTGAGCAAATTTGCATAAATACATGAGAGTTCAGTTGTCCATGATGCGTTTCGAAAACTGGCCGGTAGTTCGCTTGAAATTGTTTCCTCCTATAACTACTGATTACAAATAATCCAGGCTTACGCGTCGTTTCGACGAAAATCCCCTTGCATATTTTGGAACGGAACAGTTTCTCTCAGCGGACGAGGAGATAGTAAGGAAATTATCATTATTAATTGAGAGCATAACAGACCGATACAACAATTCTGAAAGAACGCTTCATGGTCCTGCGGACTGTCGGGTCACGCTAACGCGATATAACATCCGGTTTTCGAAACGTACATTGAACGACGTATTTCCATGTATTGTATGAAAACAACTGTGCGATATTGCGCATTATTAATCTAGTTAGACAAAAAACATGTGGCAATGCAGTTTTCCATTATACGTTTCATAAACCGGCTGTCATACCGCTTTAAGATTGCTGAGATTGTACGCAACGGGAAGCTGGCAGTCAAGGAGTTGGATCTCTACAAGGCTGTACTTCGATGGGCGGAGCACCAATGCAAAGGGTGGGTCGGTTTTTATACTTCTCGAAACTATGGGACAACGTAATTGTGTTGCCACTCTTGTTTGTTATGGGGTCTCCGAGTATGGTGAAAATTTGTGTTCTTTATTTTGGAACTACACGAGAATGTTTTTTTTAATTTTCCATATTATATATGCAGGATTCGTGCAGAAATACGGTAGTATTGACACACCGCATTTTTGGGATACTTGGAAACCCCATAAAGAAGTGCTCTTTCAGAAGAGATCACTCGAGAATGAGGAAGCTGGTGGAACCTTTTATCCATTCGCTCCGTCTACCCACACTCACATGGGCGGAGCTGACTTCGGTTTTTGGAATTGCTTCCAGTGAACTGATTTTGCCAGAGGTGCCGTGCCGTAGGTTCCGCAGCAACTTGTGAAAACTGAAAGTCGTTGAAAATTTCATCGTGAAACACACCATTTCGGGAGTAATGTAGCGGCGCTCCATTCAAATTATCTCAGTGATGGTCGCGCGAAAATCGTTGGCTACAGTAACCCAAAGCACTCTGTTTTGAGGTTTAAGTTTTGCATCTAGTTCTCACGTTCGGTGGCAGATACATCACTGAGAGCCGATGAGTTGCGCGCGGCACCATTTCGGGAAACAAAATGTGCGCCGCAAAGGAATGGGAAACAAAATGCGCGCGGCATAGAAATGGAGCGCAGTGTTTCCCGAAAAGGTGCGGAAACGGTGCGGAAATGGTGCGGTGCGCAACTTCGCCACGCACCATTTCCGCACGTTCGAATCCGACACGCTGCTTTCTTTTTGCGGTTGCTACTTTTCACGCACCGTTTCCGCACCATTTCGACAACGTGTTTTGGGTGTTTCCCGCACTAAAACGGCAACCGGAGTCGTTGAAAAAAACTTTTGCGGCGCCCATCAAACGATCAAACACCCCCAAACTGTTGGCGCAACTCTTGAGTTTCGTTGTGAAATCCGAATCCGGTGTAACTTTATAACTGGCACATCTGCTCAAAAAGCATGTTTCACCAAAGGATAATTAGCCATCGAAGAGAACATTTCACAGAATATATTTAGGAGAAAAAATCTTTGCTCTGTTACAACGGTGGAATCTACGATGTTCATATGCCCTTTATCAAAACACCTCGCAAATGCAGCCGGGATGTGTTGGTTGCATCTGCTAAAGGGTGAACAACTACCCTCTTATTATATAAAAGCGTAACTGTAGCGTGCGCTAGCACTCACCTTACGGAAGTAGAATTCGAATAAATTGTTCCGCTTTGGATATAAAAGAGTGCCGCAGCTCAAATTAGACTATTCTCATGAAAGAACTATGTTTGTCTTCATTCGTAAAAATTTTCTACGTAGCAGATGTTTCACAAGTATGGAAAGACGTCTCAGGCGGCGTAGCCGGCTTGTTCAGTTAAATTTCTAGCATAGGATCGTGTTTTCAGTAGGCCCTCCATAAATAAATTTGCATATTTAGGAGATTGGAAGAGTATACATCCACCTCAATTTCTACATCGTTCGTGCCACAGGCCGCATACCGTTTCGTGGGGGTTACCTGCGAACTCGCCTCACCAAGCGACTCGTCTATACAAGTTTGTGTCTGGCAAATGTTATAACGCTTTATTCATATAGCGACGGGCTGTAACGTAAAAAAATTCCCAAGCTAATTTTTTTTGCTTGTAAGCAGGAACGAATACAATTTTTTAAAGCGAAACACTGACCGGTTTTTGAAACACATCGAGTGCCCCAGCATTCTTATGCAACTTATGCAAATGAACATATATCAGAATAAAAAATCGAGCTGAATTCGAGCAAATTTGCATAAATACGTAAGAATGCAGGTGTCAACGATACGTTGCAAAAACAACCGGCCAGTATTTCGCTTAAAATCGCTGTTACTGACTTTTCCAGATCTGTTTCGAGCTTGTGAAGCTTAACCAAGAGACACGAGATGAGGAATCAGTCTGTATATTTGAATACAATGGCGCAGCCAAGAGCACGCTGTTGTTTTGTCCGGTTGGGGAGCTTTACCCGGTGGGTACCCCTACTTTAAATAGCGAAATAACGAATTCTGACTCTTTTGTCCCATGAAAACGTTTCGTTAAAGCGATATAACAACCGGTTTTTGAAACATATGCTGGGCAACTACATCCCATGTGATGTATGCAAACGAATAGAATTAGACTAGGAAATCAGGTTTTTACAAAGAATACAACGTATGGTTATATGCAGTGTCCAAAATACGTTCCAAAACCTGGTGTTATACCGCTTTAAAATTGAAGCGGATAGTACAAAAAGTCTCACACACTGAACATTACGTTTCAGTTGCATCCAACTACTACATACACATTACGTATGGCGCTCGGTCCTGATGTATCTATTCGTTTATGTACTGGTGGTTTCTCGTTGGTAAGTGTCCAACCGTTCACTATAGCTAACGCTAAAGCGACATAGCAGACTGACTGTGGACAACTGCACTTCGATCAATGTGCTGTATTCAAATGAATACAATTAGAAATAAAATATCGCGCAGTTATTTGCACACACTATGCGGGACTGTAGCGTTCTAAATACGTATCAAAAACGGATGATGCTAATGACTCGTTCTTTAGCGAAACTACAGAATTTCCTCTTTCATTCAGTCTTAAACATAATTAATGTAATTGTAACGATAGGCAATTTAGGGAACCGGGACAAAATGTGTGCAGACCAATGACCAGGACAAACATGCAATCCAATCACTTTCACTTCTGCCAGTCTAAACTCTAACCCTAAAATTCTCCTTTTTTACCACTTCCCTTCCTAGTAAAGGCCTACAATAACAGTACGAATTAAAAATTTTTTATACGGTATGAAGGGACCCCTTCGATAAATAGGTACACCGGTGAGGCGCCGCGGCACTGAAGTCTGAGTTGGATTTTAAAGTAACCAGTTTTTTCTCATGTGCATGTATTCATTCAATACGGACTCTTCCGATTTCAAAATTGTAACATTTTTCATTCGAGAATAAATTATTTCTGTGGTATGTTCTATGGCAATTCTTGCAACAATTGCCCAATCCTGATTAGCCCATCACATTGTGCCTAGTAACAATTTTCTTGTTTGTTGTGTACTTACTAAAATATGATAACATATAACACTCCATAAAAAACATACATTTATCTGGATCTGGCACAAAATAAGAACCAACAAACAAAGATGGTTAATTAACAATGGCACACTCAGCAAAAATATTTCCCTGATAAATTAGGTAACAATTCAATTCAATAATATAGATAAGCTTAAACGCAAACTGAATAGGCACATTTTGTAATGGTGTTAGCAAGTATGCTGAAAATTTACCGTATTTTTGAACTACTCGAGAATAGTGTATTACTTTTTCAGAAAATATGCAGGATTCGTGCAAAAATACGGTAGTACTGACAGAAACACTTTGGGGATAATTACAAAACCCATAAAATAAAACTTGTCATGAGCATAACATATCAATATGAATGCAGACGAATGGTTCAATTATCCGTCAAATTTTAAAAAGTTCTTTTTGTGACCGGTCCGATAACACAACAAAGAACGCGATTCACCGGTGCACGGTCGGTCCGCGGCCTACACACACACGGCGGCCCACCCACAATGTAGGCCGCGACCCCCCGCGAATTTTCCTCAGTGAAGGGCATATTAAATTACAAATTTTCTAATGAAACCATCCTATCTAGTCTTAATCTCCCCATTCATATTCTATCAATCAAGTATGGTTAAAAAATGAAAACAAGGTCTTACAATTAGTCTGAAATGACGAATCAGTTAGCATAGATATATATTTCCATTCGCATACTACTACATACACTTTTTCAAAACACCCGTGATATATACAAATTCTCTAGCTGTCCGTTCCTCGTAACTATGATCTCTGAGCTGGATCGCTTAAAGCGAAATACCGGCCGGTTTTTGAAACGCATCGCGGACGACTGAAGCTAAAGTTACTTACTTACTTATGCTAATTTGCTCGATTTTTTATTTTAATTTATGTTCATTTGCACAAGCTGCATCATAATTCTTCCGACCTGTACACGATGCGTTTCAAAAACCAGCCAGTATTTCGCTTTAAACGCGTAATGATGACTATAGGTATGACTTATATACAAAAACAAGCAATTTAATCACAAGGTGAAGATAATCGAAAACATAACAAAGAACAATGGCACAGGAAATTATAGCAATTTAAGAGGAGCTTTTTAAAAGTCCGGTACTAGCAGCTCTATGCTAAAGTTACGAAAGGCGAGACGAATTCCCCAGTGTCACGTTTACAACTTAGGTTCTGTCTACCTAGTTTCGGTTAGGCCCATTCTTAAGCAGTCAGTCCATCCATTCAGGTTTTATAGGTTCTACCTACCAACTATAAGTATTCAAATTCAAGGCACTCATTTCTCTTGCGTCCCATAATTCTTATTCAATTGTTCTTGAACATGTCCCTGCAAGGTTGAAGGATCACTTAACACTCGGGTGTTCGTCGCCAAATACACCAGAATCGATGAAGCAAGTGGGCGGAGCTCGTGAATCTAAAATCAATCAATAAAAAAAATTATGTAATCAATCAATGATCTTTCTTCATCATGGCACATGTACGACGCTACGATTACGATGGATGAGATTGTAAATATATATAAAAGCATATCAACAATACGAGCACATAAGGGTACACACAATGCATGGTGATGCACGAGGTTGACACACCACATCTCATACCTCTTTAAACCTCAATAATTCAATGTTCGAAATCAGGAGATGAACAACTTGCACATAGTCAAAACAAGGAATTCTGAAAAAGTCGCCTGACCAACCTTCCAATGCTCACAGAACCACTGTCCCACCGAAATAGACACTTCATTCTTGTTATTCGCATCCGGATGCACATTTGCGGCAAACGATTGGATCATTGGCTCCATCATCTTGGCGAACTGCAAGCATTTGACAATAGTTATAGGAGTTAGCACAGCCCACTGACACCTGAGGCCGTATTCTCCAACACACAGGGAACCCTCCCTAGGCTCACGCGCGCCCTGAATCTCTTCTGCTCTCGCACTCTCTACGAACTCTTTACCTCCTTGGGGAGGCCAGGGAGGGCTCCCTGCGTGTTGGTGAATGCGGCCTCTGAATTCCACCTTGGGCCACGGGTGTTTTATTGACTAGCCCAGTGAACATACACACACCTGGTTCACATTTTTTGTAAACCGCTCAAAATTTCCATTAGTTGTTCTATTTAATTTTATAATTTTCGGGTATTTTTGTACAATTTTCTTTTGTTTTCACACGTTCTTTTAGTTTATTCTCATAGTTTCCTTTTAGTTCATAACCAGTTATACTTTTGGTTTATTGCATTAACTCACCAGCTTATATAACCTAAATGACAAACACTTTCCGGGAACTGCCTAGCATACAAACGATCATTGCACCGATTGACCATTGCACCGATTGACCCGGTGGTGAGCGGTCGCTCTCTGCCACCCCTCCTACCTACCCATTATGGACACTTTGTCTAATTATATTTCTGATACAACACCAACTTCTCGTCCTGAATTCACCAACCGTCATATCATTCCAACTATCACCAATTTATTCACTGAACTGAAAACGTTCATTCGCGAAGAAATTGCTGAGGCCTTTCGCCGGAATGATCTACGAAACCAGTTCGTCGTTCTCAACGTGAAGGAAGGAAACCGGGTGAGTACAGACTTTGATATTGTATGCAAAATCATGTCTCTATGCAATAACTCACCCGGTTCATTCCGTATTGTGGGCCGTCTAGGTCAAGCACGTTCTAATTATACTCGTCCTATTCTTTGTTCTATGGCTTCTGGCTTCCGTGTTCCATTTTTTAAGGAGTTGGCCGAATCTATCAAGAAGACTCCGGAATTGTCTCATATCATCGTTCGCCGCGCTGAGACAGCTCAGCAACGTCGAGAAGGTTACCTGCGCCGCCAAGCTGTACGTGAGCAAATCGAGGCCAAAGTACAACCAGTGGTGACGTCATGTGAACAAGACCAGCCCATGACACCCCAGGCAATTGAAGAACCCCGCGAGGAAATTAACTCTCAATTGTCCTCGCCCTCTCCCCTGGTTATTGATAACACTGATGCTGATCAATTAACAAATGACCCCGTGGTTACCCATGTTGTTACTGATCACGAACCACCTGTTAGTCATTGTTCCAGCCTCGTAGACGATGTTAAGGAGCTCCGTGAAATGTTTGGTCAATTTTTGATGCCAGCTAATAGATTCACACGCTTTAAATAATTTCATAATAATCATTTTGTATATGCATTTTAATTTCAATGTTATTGCAGCACTTCTAAAATTGTATATATATATATATATATATATATTAAGTGAAACTTAGAAATCAACAATGATTTAACACCACTTAAGAAGCTAGACCTCTTAAATGTGTCTAGCCTGTGTGTGTTTTTTCTCTTTTTTTTTTTTTTTTTTTTTTTTTTTTTTTTTTTTTTTAAAGAGTTAATAAAATAAAATGTTGGTTGCCAGGTTCATAAGAGTTGACTAGATATGAAACATCGTCCGTATGTAACCAAGAGCTCGGCCTGTGTGTGTTTTCTCTCTTTTCATGTTAATTTACATTTGCTACTGCTTTTCGTTTTCTAAATAAAGATTTAATATAATCATACAATCATACTCACCACCCAATAGTTCCAATGCTCCTTCGCGCGTTCCTTCATATGTCGTTCAGCAAACTGGACCACTTGTGTCTTGACGTCTACCGCCGACGAGGTGCCAGAGCCAGACGGCAGAGTAGATTGGAGGGCACTGAATGGAACGACACTCAGAAACTCTCAACAATTCTTCGAACGTTTATAGATCGAGTCGTTTCGCAAAACAAGAACACTCAGAATGCATTAGCCTTATTGAAGCCATGCAATTGGTTAGCTGACGAGAAAACATGAAATAATTAGCTTACGAGATTCTCGATCCAAGATGGGCCACTCTTTCTTCCAGTTCTGCTTTTCGAGACATTTTCTTTTGTTTCATTGCCTGGAGGGCGCGGATCTGCTCGGCTGCCTGAACGAAAAAAAAGACTAATGGGGTTTGCAATTATCCCAAAAATTCGTTGTGATTCTGTCAATACTACCGTATTTCTGCACGAAACCTACACATATAATATGGAAAAAGTACTCGTGTAGTTCAAGATACTGTAAATTTGTAGCATAATTACAAACCCCATAAAGCGATACACGTCACCATGACAGTAAGCGACACTAGCTCCTCCTTGTCAAATGATGGGGAGACTACAGGCCCAAGTGCGCACCCTCGGGAAAAAAGTAACCGCTAAGAAACAAAATCTGAAAATCAATCCCCACCTTGGCCAGCACAACCGCATTCGTCGGCTTCACTCCACCAGAATAGAGGTCGGGCAACTGAAAGCATAGATTACATAAAGTGAGAAAGATTGGAATTTGAATTTCTTCAACAACAAGTCACTCGCCTTATCCGCAATGCTTCAAAACTATTTTAAGCGAAATACCAGCCGATTTTTGAAAAGCATCTCAAACATCTGCATTAGCTTATGCATACGCAATTACGCTAAGCGGGAGTCGAATTGGGGTCTATTTTTATTATAATTTATGCTCATTTGCGTAAGATGCATAAGGAAGCAGGGGTACGCGCTGTGTTTCAAAAACCGGCCGGTATGCCGCTTTAAAATCACTCTGCCTGCAAATTAATTAGCTACGCCAATTACCCACCAATTCCATCAGTTGGTCGAAACCATCCTTCAATGCGCTCCTTCTATTCTGCTCGGCGTGCAAATGAAGAATCCGTTTCCTCTCCGACGGCCTGAGGGTGGAATCGGCATCGGCCTGTACAGGGAAAATTCAACTTTGTATTAACAAGCATTTTCTTTTTCATTGACATCTTTATTCAATTCAGATAAGCGGCTAGCGGACAACAAAACAAAAAACAACCATTTCACATATAGTGATACTATATTTTTTTTCTCTTTTTTTTTCCACGTTCTTGGTTTCCTTTTCTTTCTCAGATTCATTTCTTGCATGTTTGAAAGCATAGATTGCGTAAGATGCATAAGGAAGAAAAAAAACTTAGACCGAGAATCAAAGAACAAAAATTAAAACAAATTTCCGACCTGTTTACTTGCCACCCTAGCTCCGCCCCTTCTCTCTCCATGCACCATCTGCACATCCTTCACTTCAGTCTTCACTTCTCTCCGTGGTGAGGAAGCAGAATGAACTACGGTAGATGACGAGGTGGAGGGCGTGGCCAACGACTGAATGGGCGGAGACTTCTTGGTCGACGAGGGGGCGGGGTCAGCTGACGAAGGACCACTTTGGTTCAACTGTAAGTAATAAATTCAGGGTGAAAACTGGAAAAAAGGGCTCTCGGATCAAACCCAAACTATGTTAGCGCTATCGTGAAAACAAAGGATATTAGCAACAACTCAAAATTCAAAAGAGAAATGAGGAGGCTAGTAGGCTACATACACTAAGGCGGGAGCTAGCTCACAAACCTCCCAGGAGAGATGAGAGAATAAAGGTCACAGAAGGTTCTTCCCAAATATGCCAAAAACGTACCAATAAGGCCCAGGGTCCCTTCTCGTCCCTGTAAGTAGTCACGGGCGCTGACCCAGGGGTGGTCACCCTTGGTTGAGTGAGTAGAGCTTCCGTGGCTGGCGTAGGTGTTGACCTACATTTTTTCACTAACTGTCTTGTTTAATATTTTAATAGTTTAATTAACGGATTAACTGCGTGAAATTGCCTGCCTGACTTTTACTCTAATTATACAATCTTGCATAAATGCAGTTGACCAATATACACGTGAAAAACCGGCCGTTACATCGCTTTAAAGTACATTTTCACAAGATCATCGATTTCACTAATGTACAATGCACACATGATGTGTTCGTTTTTATCATTGTCTCATTTCTATACATTTAAAATTAATATCCCGTAACGTATCCCGTAACCTTTGTTAGCTTGTTAGCTAGCACGCAATTTGGGTGTATCGGATAGGAACTCGCTCGAGACTGCCTACCCCCTTTGATGCATTTCTTGATGCACGATACGTTTTTGCGCCACATCCGAAATTCGAACTATAATATACTTACCACTCTCTGGTGTAACTTTGTCCTGAGGATACGATAGTACTATTTCCGAATGTCTGATGTAGTTGGGAAGAGTTTGACGAAGAAGACGTCAGTTCCATTAAAGGACATGTAGATGAAGAACCACCAGACGAACAAATCGATGAACATTTGACCGGATGGAGGACCTACAAGGAAATAGAAGATCCTTCTTTCCTTCTTTTCTAAGCTAAGCTAAGCGAGTGGAGACAACAAAATTACTGCTTCTCTGTCCGATAATCGCAATTCACTTATGAGATAAAGCTCGGAAATTCAACGATGTGGTCGGTTTACATTCACACCGTTGCCATTAGCATAGCAAGTAGTCTAAAGTTCTACATAGGTGATTTTCGGGTCCGGTGATCCTACCCAGCGCTTACGCACCACTGCGTGCTTTCGGGCAATCTTATTATATAAAGGAGAAGAGTTTGTCACGGGTTTGTTTTTATGTGCACAACGAAAGCTGTTCATAAAGAAAATTCTTCGATCGAAAGAGCATACAAAATCTTTGCCTCTGGCGAGATTCGAACCAACAATAGCACACAACCTCTCGATTCACAGTCCAATGCTCTACCAGTTGAACTATGCTAGCTTATTGGAGGGGATCTGATAGGAGATAGAAGAGCAAGTGCAATAGCAAATTTGCATGACTTGCAAAAACCTTGAAGTCCCGAGCCACATTATACGTTTCCACACAAACGTAAATGAACGTCTTTTTACATTTGTAGAAATTCCTTTTTTTTAAATAGGGTAACAATCGGCCGAAGGCCGTTTCCTCCAGTCGGAGAAGAGCCCGTAGGGCTCTTCGAACGGCTGGTAACTGAATACAACAAATACTGTGGTGTAAGAAGGCAGTTATTACTTGAAGGCGTCTTACTTGCAATGACGGTCGCCCCAATCTTTCTGCCAGTGAACTCGGTCCTGTGATCAGTGGATCAACTATTAGCTGTGGTTTAGAATGGGGCTGGAAACAAATCAGCGGTTAGATTACAGTACAAAGGAGTTGAAGCGGTGTGCTGGACAATTACGTTCCCATACTATATGCAAATTTCCTCACAAATGTCACAAATCTATAACGGAACGAACATAATGATCCAACGTTTGCACATATGATACCTTTCACATACAAGTCAAACAAACACACAGAGGGGCAAATCAAGAACAACAAACGGCTAAGAAACAAAGAAACACCACAATTTATGCTCACCACAGACGTCCGAGGCGTGTTTAGCGCTCCAATCTTCTGCACTGACGACGAGCAATGTACACCCTGACCCTGGTTGTTCACTCTGAATGAATTCATTTTTTTAATTAGCAGTTGTAATAAAGGTAATTTGTACACCGGTAATAGAAAAACATGCAATGCAATGGACGAAATAAAACCAGATATAACATCTATTTACTTACGTGATCAAATCCTCTACTACTTACGTGATGTTTAAATACGGTACCGCAAATATGACCAAAATACGTAAATCTAACTCTACCTCATTAAATTCGGAGAGGGCACAGCAGTCGAGAGAGGAGGCCCAGAGAGACCCAGAGAAGGGGGAGGGGGCCCGGGCTGGGGAGTCAATGCAGAGAGAGGAGACGAAGACATTGGGGAGGGTGTCTAAAACAACAATAATCATCTGCAGCATTCAACGCAAGATTCTTTCGGGGTTTGAACGAATCGTAAAGCAAAAGACACTGCGGTAATAGTAAGGTAAGGAAGGTGCAACACCCAAAACTCCTTTCATGGGATGTCCTACATAGATACTTACGAGGGGTGGGAGATACTCCTGAACTTGATTACGTATGATGTCTACATGTCATGTATAAAGTCTACATGTCTAGGATTGCTAAGTTAACATACTCCTCCATAGTATCATATCTCTCTCACTCTCACCCCTCTGTCTCTTATTCAGGCAAACACACGACATCCCTCTATCTCTCGTCGTTTAATCTAAAGAAGCCTGCCGCAGGACATAAACGTCGGGAAAAGCTCAAAACCACCATCCAAATATACATATGTAGTGTTTCCGAAACTTGTATCTATTTATGATACATTTGTGATTTTCATCATGCCTAATATTCTAATCCCGACGGTGGTATGGCTACGAGCTCAAGACCACCGGCTAAATTGATGAAATATGCTAATTCGGATGGTGGTTTCGTCGGTCAGAGCGCCAACGAGTTTATGCCAAGAGCTAGCCGCCCACCCCCATATAAGGGTAACTTGAAAGAACAAGTATGTCTACCTGTGTCTGTAGATGTGATATTGGAGACGTATTCAACTGATCAAGCCACGTTCCATGAGAAGATGAACTCGTACGCGGCCACACCATACTCGACTACAAAATAAGAAAAAGCTCAGCAAAATGAAAAGCAACTGCGTTTCGAAGGCATTTTAAAGCGAAATGCCAGCCTCTTTGGAAAATTTGCATATGATAAGCAGATCATATGTATCCCATTCTAATTTTGTACGATTGCCGTGGACGATCGTACAAAATTAGAATAGGATACATAGGATTTGCTTATCATATGCAAATTTTCCAAAGGGGCTAGCATTTCGCTTTAATGAAATACGCAATGTTTCAAATAAAACACATATTAGTATCCGCCCGGTGAACATTCAATAATACAAAAAATATTCACTTACAGTATTCTGTAAAACACTCGTCCCTTGTTGTGAGTGCACACCGCCGTGGTGGTTCTGGCCCTGTCGTTGCAGGAACTGGGGCATGTAGTCCACGTTCGGTACCACGTCGCCTCCTGTCACCTACAACATAAGTAATAGGATAATGAGTACCCGGTTATATCACACATCAACCGAATCCGCAGAAACCGTGCACTGGGGTCCAGTTCATTTCTGAAGCTGGACAAAATGGCCTTTAAACTTCCCGGAGGCCAATTTTCCCGGGAAGCCCAGTGTTAGTAATAGTTTTTCTTTATAATATGACTTATTCCTAATTAAATATGTTATAAACAACAAGAACTACTAAAGCGCTGAGTTGACAAAAAAAGTTCCTACCAGAAAACTGTTTCCGTTGACATTTCCTTTCCACGCGGACTGATGCTGATAGTGGCTAGCCTAAAATGTGCAGTCATTAGTATAGCGTAATCCAACTCCCACCTCCCACTTAATGAACCTTTTATAAAAACCAATCATGCCTGCAGCCAAATGTACTTCAAACCAAACTCAACAAATGTATCAGTCAACCAATCAATAAATCAGAACCAATCGATAATCACTCATACCTGTGAATACTGAGGTTGTCCCACTCCAGAACTCATCATCAACATCTGAGAGGTGATCTGTGAGGGCAACCGAGTGGGCTGTTGAATACGTTGAGAAGAGGAAGGCGCCACCGACTGATTACTGAGAAATAAAAGAAGTTTTACACGATTGACTAAAAATATTGTAAAGAAAAAATAAAACTAATTCCCCCCCCCCCCTTACACATAAGGATGACCGATGACACAATACGCACGAAGTAAATCGGTGCGTTCACGCCTCAACTACTGCCTCGACGCCTCAACCAGGCCTCAGTCATGCCTCAAGTACTGTACGATTGTAGCTATAAACAGAATAAATAGAGAGTTTACCACACGGACACACCTGTAATCCACCAACATAGACGCGGCCACGTAGTCTTTGGCTGAATAGTCTGATGACCTATCGGAGCTCGTTTGCACACGGGTCAACGTATGGTGCGTCATCTGTGGAATAGAACAATTTGAATACTTGCACTCGCGGAGTAAGTCACGACGTCCAAGAAATAAGACTATTTACATAAATATGTTATACGTCCGCAACATCAAGTTATCCAGTGTTGCGGGAGCGGGTGAACGCTATTATGAGCATACAAGCCTGCATTTCTGACGGAAGATTGAAAGTACACACACAATGGTTAACATTAAGTTAGGTAATCTCGACAGCTACTAAATGTATGAGTGGCGAAATCACTCTAATTTCATGAAACTTATGGAGCAGTAGAGTTTCACAGTAATCTTGCATAACCCTTACCTGCTGCTGTGGTGGTGCAGGTACAGCAAAATGAGGGAAGTTTCCCCCACTGTTGCTCCCGCTCCCGCGGTGAGACATAGTACCCTCCATACTCCAGCTCCGGGTCCGTCCCAGTATATGATTGTTGGGAGCACCATCGACACCCATGCCGGTTGAGGTGACCGATGCATTACTTGAAGACGTGCCACCACAGCCATTGTCAGGAGCATCTGAAGATATAATCTTATTATATAAAGGAGAAGGGTTTACTTTTTTGTTTGAAGCCGCGTGTGAACGCAACGAAAATTAGAATATCTCAAGCCGCATTTCAGGAGAGTGGAAGCTAAGTTCTGCAACAAGCCAAGCAGCTCCGACATTACTTTTTCAGGCGATAAGGTTAGGAATGGCAATTTCTCAGCGAAGAATGCACATTAGATGAAGGCCGTAGGCCGATGCCACCTCCAGTCGGAGAAGAGCCCGCAAGGCAAGGGCTCTTCGTCCGCCTGGTATATTCATATAATACAAGCTCATCGGGCCCTATCAAGGTGATACAACTCAATGCTTCGACCCTTGGTCTTCCCTACAGTAAGGTGGATAAATCAACAATTCATTACACATAATAACCACGTCTTAGTATTTGTAAGTCAATGATGAGGAGATCAATAAAAAATCACTAGAGCATCTCACAAAACAAAACAAATCCCATATCACATTTCCTAAACTACGTACATAAATAAAAATAACAAAACCTACCCAGACTGCTCATGATCTCTTCAAGACTAGGTTGCAACGACAGTAATCCTGGCTGCATTATATCCGCGTTTCCACTTGGCACTGAAAAGATGAAAAGATAAATACAATCGCGGATGCGGATGCGGAATCGAGATTCGCAATGACCTTTCTTGTTCAGCAATCACACAAATTTTCAATGTTTCGCATACACAACTTCTACCGACAAGTCCAAACTCCTAAAAATGGCTACACAATAATAAATAACAACAAAAAATACACGACAACACCAACCTGCATGCAGCATGCACCTACAAAACCGGTATCTAGTACTGTATACAAGTACGTGAGTTCAGATTCCACCATAGGGAGGGATAGTCCCTCTCTACCCAAGTAAGAATCCATAGATTCACTAGATACCGGTTCTCTCCCTTCTCAACTTACATGAATCATAGAAATACGTACTGATCTCCCTTGGATTCGGAAACATGTACGGCTGATTAAGCGATTCGAAGAGTTCGTCCGTGAACACATTCTCCAGGTCGTCAGCATCAAAGAAGTCCGACACGTTATTCTTTGGTGTCATCGACCTCTGTATGGTCTGAGGCGGGAAAGTGAACACCTCTTGCCGGCTGTTCTTCTGGCCAGAACGCTCCTAAATCAATCAATAAAATATAGGCAAAAGCCAAAATAGAAATACCAATGTGCGTGTACTGCTATGTGCTACACTAAAGCGAAATACTGGCCGGTTCTTGAAACACATCGTGGAAACCGGCATTCTTATGCAGCTTATTCAACTGTAATAAATTGGCATAAATACGTAAGAATACAGTTGTCCACGACTTGTTTCAAAAACCGGCCGGTATTTCGCTTTAAAATGTTGACACTTTACTCTATAACCCTGTAATACTGTTCTATCAAGATCTGGGATGTGTGTACCAACCATAGTATTTCAGTCAATGTACCTCTCCAATCTCACATCTAGCATACAATAAAATAACTGCACTGGCGCACCTAATTTCACACAAACGAAGATACAAAAACTAGCGGCAAAATGCAGGATAACAGTACTAACAAAAATAAAATAAAAACTAATAACCAACAAAATTGTATGTCAAATAACCAACCCGCCTCCTTTTCTCGCCGGCTCGCCTCGTTTTCATGAAATGTCTCCATCTTTTATACTGGGCACAGACTGCTTCCATTCTTCTTTTCCAATACATTCCCTCCACGAGACTGCCCTGAATAAATTAACTTTATGCTATCAGAAGCCCTATTCACCAACACGCAGGGAGCTCTCCCTGGCCTCCCCAGGGAGCTAAAGAATACGTAGAGAGTGCGAGAGCAGAAGAGATTCAGAGCGGTCGTGAGCCTAGGGAGGGCTCCCTGTGTGAATACAGCCTCAGAATTCAGACTATTATTACGGATACTGGTCTCGAAACAAAGACTTTGACTATGAGCAACAAAAAGTGACAGTATAACTACTCAACATCATTATTAAGTAATGGTAATGTACAAATAGATAACAGTGCCACAGTGCCAGTTAATTAAAAACGGTTAACGGGTTAACCAACGCTCAAAAAAAAAAGACTGTCCAGCAAATTCCCTATTCCCTCCCTTTCACGGTGACTATACATGAACACAACAATAAATTTAGTTCGACTCGTAGGAAGATACACTCACCGTAAGAGACGAGTGGCGTTGTCGAACGTCAAGAAAAAAAATCAACGAGCTAGTTCAAGTTTACACTTTTGTTGGTTTTACCCGTCTGCGTCTCAGTGGTAAGGCAACATACGGTGAAAAGGGTAACGTACAACGTAGTCCCAAATCAAATAATAATAATAAATCGCAAAGCAAACCTCAATCTTATTATGTGTGTTGTCATCGTCCGGCACAGAAAAGTAACAGTATGGTGCTCTTCGCCTTCTTTCGCTCGTTCGCCGCTCGACTGGTTTTCGAACTAAAGTTAATACAGAAATAGTAAAAGCTGTAACAATAATAGGTCATGACGATACATTTGGTAAGAGCTGTTGGCTGGACGACCAGCGCCAAGCTATGAAGCTATGATAGAATGATAGATACCAAACATTACATTAAATATACAGTTCCTTAAACGATTAAAAATAAATTCAACATGTTTCAGATAGTTCTCATAAAGGAACGAGATAGCTGGAACATCAATCGGATCACTACAGCTACCATTAATGCCCAAAAAATCTCAATATGAAACATAAAAATCGGTACTGAAATAGAAATGTGACCATAACAATTCAATGTTGAATTAATCGAGATAGTAATAACCTCAAACATGTGGCCGAACTGACAAATAATATACAAATATACTTACATACTAATATGCAAACAAAAATTATGGCATAAAAACGTTAAAAACGTACATTCCATATAATATGCTCTCCAAATCACATTGTTCAATCGTATTCTTTGTTTCCAATGCAAACGAAGGCCTTTGAAATCCTTCCATTTTGGTGTGGTCATTTTGCTGAAATATACTTTTAATGATTCGTCATTCGTTCGCCAATCATACTATTTTTAAATAGGGTAACAATCGGAGAACCATAGGGCTAGGGCCATAGGGCTCTTCGAACGGCTCGTAAATTAATCATTCAAACTATGCAAAGAAGCTAACAGCTAACCATAACAAATCCAGCAAAGCCAACATTACATTTCACTATTTCACATTTCAACACAGACCGATCAATCTTTGTTACAATAAAAAACGAAATCAAAATAACGTTGCGAAGCCGTTCGACTTAGGGTATCCTTTTGATTGCATATGTTTATATGTGTGTATCAATAAACTATTATGTATAACCAGAACAAAATCAAGATTCCAAGTATTCCAACAAAAAAGCAACTCACTTGTATGCCACCTTTATACACTTGTTCAATTTATTGAGCGACACATCTATCGCTATCGATTGGGTCTTCCGGGGTCCAAATTTGTAGAAAGTCACCGGTTTCTCGTACTGTAACAAAGTGGAGATGGGCATTAGGATGGACATTGAAGACTGTAAGAAAGGACGATGGTTGAACCAATATTCCCCGCTTTTAGAAAAGGATAGGCGACAAAATGACTGATGGGAAAATATAATAAATGATAGAGATATGAAACTTCAATCTTTTGATGTTGGATTTTCTCACTACCCGATACTCTCGGTTTGAATCGGAAAGAGAGAAGAAAACACGCGGGAACAGCGTGAAAAGTCACGCTTACCAAAACAGACAAGAGATTCACTCAGAAAATAACTTTGCACCCGTTCTTACGTTTTATAGTCGAAAACTAATTATGAGCAAACTCAGCAAACGCCGTAGTTATTGTTCATGACAGCGGTCACTGCTTTAAAACTAACAGTGAAACACTGTGTTGCATCAAAAATATTCATCTAGATAAATGAAATAAGGGGAGCCAAGCCAATACTGAACCAATGATAACCTAATTACAAGAAAAAAACATATTGCATATTAATAACTCATCACATCTCAAGCTGTGCTGCAACCTACGAGGTTTTCAAAAAGGTGCAATTGCAGTAGCGCTGAGTTGGCCAGATATTACGTGATCACATAATCACATTACATATTCCACCAACAAATGAGAAGGACACAACAAATAAATAAAGATCCAATAATTGAAAATACTAACCAATTCTGCTTTATTCGCCTTTGATACATTGTCTTCTGCTGGCTTGTCATCATCGTCGACCTGCAATGTACAATATGAACAGTTTTTTTTACAAAAAATATATGGTGAATGTGGTATGTTTAGTTGTTTAGTACAGTGGTTGAATGAGTGGCTGGAATACTTATAAGGAATGTACTACTTACATGTTTCACTTAATTACAAAACTACAAGAGCCTCAGGAACAAAAGATGCAAATTCAGACGCGTGCCACTGTGAGATACTTGCAGCTCTTGCATTAAGCGAATTATGTTCATATGTACACACTAGACGAGAACCCAAAAACCCGGATGTTATATCACTTTTACCGAAATTCAACATCTACCACCTCATCCTCGCTCTCTGGTGTAGTGTAATTACTGCGTGACTCTTGGTCTAACTACGCTAATTTGAATGCAACATATGAGAATGCAGATGTCCAAAACACATTTCAAAACCCGGATGTTTTATCGCTTTAAATAATCTACCGTATCTCAACATCGACCACCTGGTCTTCAGTCTTCACCCTATGGTCTATTGTATGTAAATTACTGCGCGACCTTTAGTTTGGCAATACTAATTTGCATAAAACATATGAGAATGCTGGTGTCCAAAATACATTTCAAAAACAGGATGTTCTAACTACCGTACCTCAACATCGACCACCTCATCCTCGCTCTCCGGTGTAGTGAATGTAAATTACTGCGCGACTTTTAGTCTGGCTATACTAATTTGCATAAAACATATGAGATGAGAATGCTGGTGTCCAAAATAGATTTCAAAACCCGGATGTTCTATAGCTTTAAATAAACTACCGTACCTCAACATCGACCACCTCGTCCTCGCTCTCTGGTGTAGTGTCCGTGTGTGGATCCGATGTCATGAAATGACCACTGTGTATTGGTTCGTGTGACGAATAAGACGTGGAGGACATCTTTGAGTATTTGGAGGTTTAGTGAGAATCCAGGCAATTACGGCAATTAAGGCAATTAACCTGAATATAGAATAATTATCGTACGCGGTATGCATCACTCAATCCAAATCCAAATATAGCATGCTACAAAAATACGAAGTATGGAGAAGGGCAATACAAAGATTACAACTGCAAAGCAATTAACTAGTGATATAATGAATAATGATAAAAGGATATAAATCATTCAAGAGCATTAATAGCAATATTTAGGACCTTATACGATCTGGCAACATATACCAACTCCTAATAAAATGTAGGTATAAAGATATTTGATATACTATAGCATAGCTTTAGTGAGATCAAAGATGTTACGATATGAAAAAGAGTAAAAGAGTCTTTCGTAGCGAATAATACATCATACAAACAGAACATTGAGTAAACAAGTTGATCAAACATATCACGTTATGCATCTATTGGAGTAGCAAATAGTGCAAACCTCACTCGGACAAACTGGAGAAATGAGAAATAGAAATAAACCACGGCAAGCGTCATAGTTCAATGACTGCTTTGAAAAGAATAGTATTCACAAAAAGTAATCCACTCCAAATACAGAATACAAAGTGAAATGGAAACATGAAATTTTGAGTTAATTCTGAACACACAACCGAGGAGAGGCCGAATGATGTGCCTAAGCCGCATCAGGGCATAAACCTCGCCGGTGAGTCCGGAGGTGGTTCGCGAAATTTTCTCTGCTTGTGATACGTTTCTAATAAATTCCTCGGACCACCTCCTGGCTTCCCATACCTTCAATGCTAATTCCGGAGGTGGTTCAGCCGTGAGCCCTCTAAATTTATGCAATATTCTAATTCCGGTGGTGGTTCGCCGGTGAGCTCGTCAGCGGGCTTAGGCTATGAAGCCGCTAGGTTACGGTGCGTCCACGAAGGTCACCAACGGTATGTGGTCGTGCTCTACCGTTGTTTTAAACTGGTTTAACCATATTTATACTTCTACCTACGCGATCACGATCTCAGTCTCACAATCAGTTTATACGTAAAAGCCAAAAATAATAAGTAAACTTCCAGACAGAGATCAATAAAATGGAAAAGTTGATTGACATTGAGCAGATGGTGCACAAGATACAGAGAACGATCACGAGAACTGATAACCTATGAAAAGAGATAAGAGTAGAGAGTGTCTAGAGAAGAGTTATGATAAGGGTGAGACAGGCAGAGTGTGCCATGTGCTGATTCCAAAAGGTTTCGTCGACAGGCGCGACAAAGGTGTCATATACTGGAAAACGGGAATTTATGATCAGGAGGATTATTATGATGAGAAGAGAGAGAGAGAGAGAGAGGGGGGAGAGAGTGAGGGAGAAAGAGGTAGAGAGAGAGACCAGTACAATCTTACAAGGAAACTGGCTTTATAATCCACCATGTATGACGGAGCAAGGAGCGCTCTTCTCTCTCAACTGTGCAGAGCTAGAACAAGCATGGCTTGTTAACTTTTCGCGTGATCACTATCAAAACATTCCATATCGCTTATTTACATAGAGCACGAATGAATGAATAAGTAGGTTGTGAAATAAGGACATATATATAACATAAATAAAGAACACTGGATTAGGATATCAATACAAAAGATGTATACTTAAGGATTGAGCCTCAGAGCTCAGAGGATAACGATGGAGATGGACCTGGACGGTGAACCAGAAGATATGATAATACAACGTATCTATGGATCAACTGCTCTAGTGTATTTAGACGACCCGCAAAGCCTGAGCGTGAAGCAGTTACTGCAGAGGCACAACAGCTCAGATACGCCTTGACTATAGCCATGTACTTCAAAACCTCCAACGTCGTTTAAACTTGTGAATCCGGCGGAAGTTCTCATCTACAGAAACCATTCAGGCGGTTCAGGAGAATAGGCAGAAAAAAAGGCGGAGATGCCACTGACCATATCCAGATGATAGAGATAGAAGCGAACTTGACTAAGAGCAAGGTTGTAAGGACCCTAACGCAACTCTCCATACATACAGTCTAGAGACGACTACGAATCGACGGAGTTTCAGCAAAGTAATGTGAACAAACGGTAGTTCCATATATGGGAAAAACGGACGCGAAACCTTGCAAAACATCATTTGGAGAGACAAACGTTCGACCTTCGAGTGTTTTAGTAAAGTAAGGTAAGTAAACAAACAACCGAGACATATCAAAATAAGGTGCTTTTCATGTGATAATAAGATAATGATTCGATCAATTTGTGTGGGTAAAAGTGGAAGGGACATGGGGGTGAATGGGATAGGGTTGAACACAACTTTATCACGTGCCACGTTCAATAGATGCGGAGACAAGTGGAGAACGGCAAATGGTGCTACTGCCGTTGCACTGACGAAACTTGGCGTGCAAGCCGCGTGACAACGGCGTGCAGCGTGCATTTGGCAACGTGGTGGCGTGCAAAAATGCACGCGAAACGGTACGGCGTGCAACTTGCCCGCCGAAACCACGCCGCTTGCACGCCAAAAGCCCGAGACGAAATGGCGTGGGCACGGCGTGCAAGTTGCACGCCGTACCCACGCCGCTTGCACGCCAACCGATTATTTCCCAAATCAGTGTCCTACATACCGTAGTGTCAAGCTAGTGCGCAGCATGCTAGAGTTTGCAGACACACAGTGAATATTTTTTCGTCATCCGGCGGCGGCGCGGCGCCACTGCTGAGTTTTGAATAAGTTGTTTTTCGTTTCGTTTGCCTATTTTTTTTAACGTAATTTGTGTATTTCCCCAATTGGATGTATGACTAGCCTCAATACTATGTTTTGTCCCGGTGCTTGTACTGGGAACTGACCAAAACGTAGCCGTATTCGAAACTTTGCGATTTACATCGATGTCCTTTATTTGGCTATGAATTTTTGTGTCCGTGTGTACCAATTTCTTGGTTGACTTGTACTTCTTTCCTACCGCTCTGATTTCAAGAAACTGTTGTTCAGGTTTTGCCCGTTTGCGTTCTCACCGGAGGACATAAAATGGACACGTGTCAACGAGGGTAATTCCTTTATTCTTTGATTTTCCATTGTTTGCCGTTGTTTTTTTTACCACATTAGTACCATAATTTGTGTACTTTGATATGAGGCAATACGTAGTGCATTTCTTCAATTTGTCTACATAAACCCCGTACTCCTACTTAAAAGTTGAGTTATTTTAGTATCTTATCTTGAGTGATGTTTGAGCCCTTTAGATTTGCTACATCGCCGAAATGCTATGGACCGTTCGTTGTAGTCGGTTCTGGGTGCAATCCGGAGAATTTAGTGTTCAGGTTTCTTTTTATTTCATACGCATATGTTTACTACTTTACTTGTTCTTACTTATCGTGTCGCAAAATCAGATACTTCGACTACACATTTTCCAATCAAAATAAATAAGGATATAACTCATTTATTTTTTTTGTACTCCACTGCATACGTGAAGTGATATGTATTGTTCTTACTTCCAGTAATGGTTACAGATACAAATATCGAACTCCGAGTCAAGTTACCTTTATTTCTCTTCAAAGTACCACTTGTTTTAGCTTCATTAGCTTCATCCATTGGAAGGCGCCGGGCCGTGGATTTCTTCCACCAAGTGGAAATATAGTAAGTAATCTACTGTTTTCTTTTTTTTTCACTTTCGACCAAGGTTTAGTTGTCATGTGACTTTTCAGAACAAGAATATGATTTTTCAGAAGAAGGATGTGGCTTGTTAGAAGAATGTTTTGTGGACAACACGAAGTCAGTCGTGTGACAAGGCGACAGTGCAATTAGATAACAGGTAAATTTTCTCATTATATAGGTAGTGTAGTATCAGCCAACGATCCAACGCTTTTCCTATCAATTTTACCGTTAGCAGCAGTATTTTTTGTTTTTAGTTACGCCACTGAAGCCCCAGCTGTGCGCACATTATGCCGGCCGGCAAACATCTTCGAAGGCTACCGTGAAAAGTAGGTGTTTATTTCCTAATTTCCTACACATTTCATTTATGTAATATAAATAGAGGAACCAATGGTCAGTTGTTTCTTGTTACAACACTTTAATCAGGATCTACTCGTTCACAAGGGTTGTTCTTGACTGGTAATTACGGCACTGTCATCTCAATTTTAACTTATGTTTAAAATGTTTGAACATTAGAGCCGCCCTTAGCCACTTTATAGTTTTAATTGCAAATGAAAATTGGGGTTTCGGTCGGGCGGGAATCGAACCCGCTTGTCCGGAGTCCGGGCCCAAAGATGCGGGTTCGATTCCCTCCCGACCGAGCCGAAACCCCAATTTTTCATTTGATTTCATTTTTTTTAGCTTAATTTAGCCGAGCAATTTGAGCAATAGCTTCATCTGGGTGTGAAAGTGTTGCTTAATTATGAATGTTGGTTTATTATAAGTGTAGGTTTAAATAGGATTAATAACTGAATATTTCGCTTTAAATGATATTTTATCTTTTAGGCGAAGTTCTATCGTTGCGGACCTTGAGCCAGATGCTGACCGGCCGCAGAAGCGGATGAAGTTTTAACCTCACAATTACCTAAATATTTGTTGTGTTTGTAAATATTTTAAGGTTTGTAATGTAAGATTCAGTGTAGGTGAGTGCATATTAGGTTCAGGTGCAGTATGATGTGTATTTCTAAGCATCTTTACAAAACCAGTCCAATCGTTATAATATTTTAATATTACATAGAATCTGATTTTTGTTACTATTTTTGGTTTTATTATGTCTGTGTTTGCTGTTTCTCGAAAAAATAAATGATTTGTTATTATATTTGTTGTATAATGATTCATGTGTTATAGTATTGTTTATTAATTGATTGGGAACGCATTCTATACGGTAGGTACCAGTTTCTAGCAATTATTTAGCATCGGTTTAGTACTGGTCTAGGACCTGCCTGGCACGGTCTTTCATTTTTCGGCGTGCAAGCCGCGTGGTTTCGGCGTGCAGGCGGCAACGTGGTGGCGTGCAGGCGGCCACGTTACGGCGTGCAAGCCGCGTGGGTACGGCGTGCAACCCTGCACGCCATAACCCAACGGCGTGACACTTTTTTCATACCCGCCTGCACGCCGTGACGTTGCCGCTTGCACGCCAATTTTCTCGTTGTGGGGGGGGGCACCAAATTTTTTTTGTAAAGGGCTAGCCGATCGAGCTTAAACTTCACCCAGATGGATAACAGGCCATGCCGAATCGATCTACGCTATCAGTATTATCAAATTATCGATTTATTGATTTTTTTTTTCAAAATTTTTTCGGCTCCAAAAAGGGTTCTGGTCACCCAATTTCGCTGAACCTTCTTCCCAAGGGGGTAACTGACCCTACACTGATTACTAACAATCGATCTAAGCCAAAATGTTCGGTCAAATCATCTATTTATTGATTTTCCGTCTTCAGGGGTACACCCGGCTAGTCGTAAACCACAATCAATCAGTAGAATTTAAAGAATAGGCACTTTGAGGGCTGGTCACAGTCATGAACATACACTGCGTTTCCTTTCCACTCTACAAGCCCCTCGATGCATCCTCTCCTTACCACTCTGAACTCTGAACATGAACCGAAGCCTTATATAGACTCTAGGCTTTACTTGAAAATCAATAAATAGAAAACAGACAGAAAACATTGGCTTTAACTATTTAGATCAGTTACGCTTCGTTTCTTACCCCCCTGGGAGGAAGGTTCAGCGAAATTGGGTGACCAGAACCCTTTTTGGAGCTGAAAAAAATTTTGAAAAAAAAAATCAATAAATCGATAATTTGATAATACTGATGGCGTAGATCGATTCGGCGTGGCCTGTTATCCATCTGGGTGAAGTTTCAGTCCGATCGGAGCACCCCTTCAAAAAAAATTTGGTGCCCCCCCCCCCAACGGCAGTAGCACCCGGCAAATAGCCGATGCATCTCGTGAAAAGACGAGACGCAGAAGGTGGGGAGCGGCGAGAATACACAATAAAAAAGAGAACAACGTAAGCGACGCAATGCGAGACAGAGGAATGGAAAAGATTGAAACGACGAAAAGATGCTGCCGACGAGAAAGAGACGACGAAATGCAAAATTGCGGCCGCACCACAAATTTCCCCTCTGCTCTCTGCGTTTCTCTGCATGTCTAGGCGCTGACTGATATTTTGCAGAAGTGAAATAGCACTCCAAATTATTAATATTTATAGTAAAATTAATAATGGCATGTATCTTTTATATCAGAAAAATTTATTAAACTAGTTTTAAAAGCGCAAAATGCAGCTTGTACCAAATAAATGCCCAAAACATTGATTTATTGTGGGTTATATTCTGCAATTTTAATACCGTACTCAGGCTGGGGTGCGCGATCGTCGAAGTGACAGACTATCCAGAACTTTGTTTTGCATTTTTTTCGCGCGATTTCATTCCAATATCATCAATCCACGAAACTAAATGTAGTATTCTTTTATATTAGATTCACATCTGTGACCGCTTCTATCGTGGTGACGTACGTCCCAAGTCCCGCATTAGCGGCCCCTGACTTGCGCGGCCACGTGCGCGTCGCTATGCTTCATCAGACCAGCTCCATTTGTTGGCGGAAGTTGAACCTACTCGAAGTGGCGATGCTTTCCTTTTCATCATCAGTCATGTGCACAAGTAATCTGGGCACCTGTTTTGCAGATTTTGATTCCTCATCCGCAGTCCCCTTCCCTTCTCATCTCTTTCGCGTTCTCCTTCTCTCGTTTTACCTACATTGTGTGTACTTCACCTTCTCATATTTTACTTTAGATAGGAGATCCCATCAGAGTAATAATGGGAGGCCCAACCACTGAGCTTGTCGCTGTGGAGGTCGCCCCGGCGAACCCGCCAAGGGAACGAAAATTCCAGGCATGAAGCTCATTCTTAATGTTAATTATGTTCAAAAGTCCATTTATCTACCCACTAAATTACTGATTTATTCCGATCTGTACAAATTGTTATTTAAATTAATTGATCTAACGAATCCATTGTCAGTTCCATTTGTACCTGTGTATATTTGTACCTGCCAAAGGAAAGGTTAACGTCGTTGCTTAATTGCTTTTTGTATTAGCAAATGGATGGATAAACACGGTTGTTTGGTTGCTTGTGCAATTGTGGGCGCATTCGAGTTGGGCAAAATGCATAAATTTCGCGAAGTAATCGGTTCGAGTTCACTGTTAGCCAGTGTTAGCGCGCTGCGAAATATCCCGCTCATATGAGAGACGCAGAGTTAATATTTTTTCCTGGGCCCTCTTATTTGTCAACAATCTCTCGTCCTATCAACTCGAACTGATTATTTCGCGAAATTTGCGCATTTTGCCCAACTCGAATGCGCCCTGTTGCAGAGCGTTTTCCGCCACGAATTCTCAAGCGAGAAAATACCGAAAGAAACTTTTTGGCTTCCATTTATGTTTCCTTTAAGGTTGTGCCCGTGCCGGGTGTTTTCACTCGTGGACGCTGGCGTTGTGTCGATTATCACGACCAGAATCCGCCTGCTGAATTAATTGATTCGATTTTGAAGTTTTCCGATGCACAACGGGAGGCACTCGAAGCCGCGGAGGCAATTCAGAAAGGTAGCTCTTAGCCCGACTTCCTTACCACTGGCTTACCGATTGCTTAGAACATTCCCGCGCCATCCAGAAGCTTGAGATATGTAGGAACATTATGATATGTAACAGGAGATTCTGTGAAGCCCAAATAGAGAGTACAATGCGTTTTTATCATTTATCACATTCATTTGTCGTTATTTTGGGAAGACCGGGCCCGGGCCATCATCAATAAAGATAGGTGCACAACGTTTATAAACCGAAATCCGCATAAACGGTGTATAGGAGTCTTGCATAACAAGACTGCATGGCCGACTTTGCCTCCCTGTGGCCGATCTTCTCGAGAAGCCACTTTATAGGCCATCAACGGCATCAACCATCATTAGAACTAAATTACCTAAAATTTGGTATTTAATTTAAAACTGTGTAACATCCGGTTTTTGAAACGTTTACTGGACACTGTATTCCCATGTAGTATACGTAAACACATGTGCCATATTGCGCGATTCTAATTGTATTTGTTTGCCTACAATGTATGGGAAAACAATTGTTCAACTCATATAAGTTTCATTAAAGATATAGATGGCCGTTCTATCAAGCGCCCTAAACGATTTAGAAACCCTTTTGTTCAGGCGAGGTGACAATCGAAGAAGTGAATGCGAAGCCAAATGTTACCGTGGCTGAGAAAGAATCATCGACCATCGTCGTTACTTCTATCCGTCCGGCTCCAACCACTCCACAACACACTAGTCGGGTAGGCTTACCTTACGTGTTATCATCCCTTTAAATGTCGGATCTCATCACTTTAAAGCGAAATGCCAGCTCCTTTGGAAAATTTGCATATGATAAGCAAATCCTATGTATCCTATGCTAATTTTGCGCGATCGTCCACACCCATGTTCCAGTGTATTCCATAAAATCGCAATATTCTTTCCAGGACCGCATGGATTCTGCATCTTCTGCTTCCCCGGCCTTTATTCCATCGTTGCCATCGATTGCTGACATTGCACCTGTGCCGCCTCCTAATTTCACATCACCTCAGTCATCAACAAGTGCTCCTGTAAGTTTGCCATTTATGCTACTTCTATTTCTGTAATTGGGAATTTGCATATTCTCATTCGTGGCATATTCTCGGCGGTCCTGCAGCTGCAACAAGAGATACAAAATGTTTCCTTCGGAAGACAACAGCAACATCTTCAGATGTTGCAAATGCAGCGGCGCAGCGTTAGGGTGATATGCAAGGACAGTCCATGTTTTGTATGCTGATGTGCGCAAGCTAGAAAAAGTTCCCATTCAGAATTTGGTGTAGAAGAGAGTTGACAGCGTGGCATCGCCACAGTGACAGTGTAAAGTGGTCACGTCCAGTTTTGGGAAATTTGGGATTCAACCAACAACCTCATTCATTTGATTTTGTCCATATTCAGCTTCAGCAACTCGCATCTGTCCCCAGTGTCGCTCCTTCTGTGATGCACACCCCGCACGCTTCCTCACTCCCACAACCACCCAATAACCTGGCCACCGCGGGAATCCCCATTCCCACATCGAACCCAACATTTGAAATCTTGAGCCAGGTTTGTTTGGAGATTTCCAGATTTCCATTTTCTCGTTCCCGAACTGATTCCTCCCAACTTTTAACACTGTCACAACCTTTTTCTGAGATTTAGCACATTGTTCTGGTAACATAACATTTATTACGACAACAAATGTATCGCGCAAGTTTTGTCAATGTAAGGCCATTATCAAAGAGTTTATAAATAATAATGGTATATATGTTAATCTAGGTTTTTATGGCTCTCTGTAACTGGCGAGAAGTAAGTTATCCGATATATAGATTGTTGATGTGCAGGTTGACGTGGCTGCATCGTCCACTTCGGATGACTATATATCAGCGATGGCAAGAACACCTCTTCATAGCAATGGAATCGTAGGAGGACAGCCTCATGAGTAAGTCTTTGTTATCATGATTGAAGTTGTATAACATCTGGTTTTTGAAGCGCCTCGCACAGAATGGCACACCATGTGTGTATGACAGTGAAGTTGTCTATCCTACACAAACCACGGGGCCTACGATAGCGTACCGCTTTCAGATTGTATCGCGAATGCACAGTATGTTAAGCTCCTTTATCTCTTAGTAAACTATAAACAGTGTGGGTTCTCGGAGTCGTTTTTTTTTTTGGCTAACTGTAACTTGACGTTGAATCTCTTTCCCTATTCCCTTTGTCGTGATCGTTGATCTTTATCTTTTCTTTTATGTAGCCATATGTTATTCACATTAAGTATTGCCCATTGTTAGATGTTATGTGTTTGTGTGAACGGTGTAACCTGATACCACTGTGGCCCTCTCTGTTACCCCCACGCATTTGCATAAATTAGAAACTTCTCACGCGCGCGCGTTTGTCAGCCATTCTGGCGAGCAAACATCGCTGTAGTGTTCTTTAATAAAACTTTAAAAAAAAATACAGTTTGAGTTTAAGGCGAACGGTCGACAAATTTTGTATTGGTGCGCTTCGTCCAACTGATGTAGTGTTCTTCGCCCCTTCCCCACTCTCATTAAATTTCGTATGAATGAATACTCCCTTCTCTTTTTTATATTCCCGTTATTTGATTGCATCATCTTTATTTATTTGTTATCTGTTCGTATTTCACGAGAAGGAGCAGATGTCGTCATGTCGTGGGTTTAGTAGTGTAACTCGTAACAAAAAATATGGCCGCAGCTGCACTTTTTGCATTTTGCACTTTTCATCCATTCCATTTTTGAAGTTTTTTGTACTTATGTTAGAAATGGTTGGTGGGGGACTCGGGGGGACTCAAAATAGACGAAGCTGGGAGGTGACTGGCGATAATTTCCTTTTCCTCGTTATTTCTTAATCATAAACATAAATAACAGAAACCGAGTGATGCACTTTGCCGTATACGGTTACACGAGGGGATCTGCGCGTCTGCGCTCTCAACTGCGCAGTGATCTTGTATTTTGTCAACAATGATTCACGATGTGTTGTTTTGATTAATATAGTAAAGAAAGTCACATGAATCATTCAGTTTTCAGATTCGTGATTTAGTTGTAATATATTTAATTTATCGATTATTGATTGGCTGATAGTGGTTACATAATCGTTGCACTTTATCAGACTTTAGTGCGTAATTCTTGAATGAATGTCTTTTTTAGCATAGTGCGTGAGAAAATAACGAGACAGGCACTCACCATATTTGTTTTTGTTTCTGTTGTAAGGTAAGGGACAAGGGAAAGGGGAAAAGAAGCGGTTTGGTTTGGATTGTAACAATCTTGACTCTCGTTTTACTGGGTGTGTAGCTTATGCGTCGAATTGGCAGGATGTTAGTGTATCTTTATGATTCAAGTTAGTGTCTGTACAGTATGTGGTAAGACAAAGAACAGGTCTCCTCTGTACGTTGTACGTTCCAATAGGCATTATTATTGTCATTATTGTCATTAGCCTATGCGTCGAAAGAAGTATGATGACGTGTGTTTTGGTTTTGGGACTTCTTGGGACACATATAATGTGTCCTTATGGCCCTCCGGCCTTCCAGATTACTCCTTTTGTACTTGAACATTTCAGTGTGATGGTCGCTCCTCCGACCCAGCACCTGGACTCTCCCACGGATGACGAGAATGGTCGGGAGAACTCTTCGGTTACGGTAGTGGCGATCGATAATAAGATTGAGCAGGTGGGTGCATTTTTGCCAAGCTTGGATAAGTTGATAAGTTCATTACAAGAACCATTTTGTAAATCATTCATATAGCTCAATTCAAGACTCAAGACCTTCGTCAGGTGAACATGATATCTGGTTTCTATGCTGTTTTCCTGGTTTTTTGGGAATCTTTGAAGTAATGTAATGGAAGACTTGTGACTTGTATGATGACTTTTGTGTTGAAGTTTTTGGGACACAGATACTGTGTCCTTAGTCCTTAGTCCTTATGGTTTTGTTTTGGTGGATGTGATGACAGAGAGAGAGAGAGAGAGAGAGCGAGAGAGTCAATTGTGTGTGTGTTGTAGAAATATGAAAAGAGTTCTCCTACCTAGAGTATATTTCCAGGCGATGGATCTTGTGAAGACTCATCTCACATTTGCCGTTCGTGAAGAAGTCGAAGTGCTGAGGACGACGATCAGTGAACTGGAGAATAAGGTTTGGCTTTATTTTATTATTATTTTTCAGTCCTTTGATATCCTTACAGCCATTACCATCAGTCTCTCAAGGGTTTGTTCGGATAACGGTGTAGTTTGATACAAACTGTTGTACGTAGTCATGGCAGGTTTGCCCATGGTGATTACTCGTTGTTAGGAGTTTTTCCTACACTTGTTGTTTGTTGGAGAAATGATTTCTAACTAGTAATGCACTAGAAATTTGCTGTTGGGGATACTCGATTCGATTCCCCATTCCCTGAGAGGAATACTTTCTTTTTCCCTGCGCACCTCATGTTGGATGGCTGTTTGCGGGTTTCTATTTTCAGGGAATAGTTCCCCGGGGGATTTGCGTGGTGAATGTGCCTTTAGAAGTGTACATTCTACATTTCTTAGGTGGTTCAATTGGAGTCGCAGAACTCGCTCCTTCGACAGTGGGTGCCGGCTGACGTGCTCAATAACCTGCCCGTGCTGATTCAGCAGAGAGCTGCGGCGCAGCAAAATTCTGCTGCCGCCCAGCCCCCAGCGATTCCACCTCCGCAACAGCAAAGGCCTAATCAGGCAACACAGGTGGGCGGCGATGTTTATTGAAATGATTTATTTGCTGGATTTACTTGCGGTGGGTGTGGACCTAAGTTTATTGTATGCAGTTGCCCCATGTGTGCAAAATGTTCTACTCAATCGGTACTACTGTGTTATAACCTTAATAATTATTTTTATTACTTTCCGTAGTTAATCTAGTTTAATCGTTTCCTTTGTTAGTTTGTTTCTATACATGTGTGTATCGATTCGTGTTGATTTTTGGATATGGATTTGAACTGAACATTTTACTACTATTTGTTTTGTGCTTTTTGCATGTTTGCAACGTTTTTCGTAACCTAGAGTCCTTCTCCGTTTAGGTGCTCAATTTGGAATCGACTCTCAACAACGTTGTGGCGGAAGTTCGTCAGGCAGTGCGCGGCACATCGGCGGTTGGGTCGGCTACGAGCGCCTATCTTTCTGGCACACGTCCGGCGCACATGGACTACAGTAATCAGCCGGCCGTCCAGCAGCTGCAACAAGAGATACAAAATGTTGCCTTCGGAAGACAGCAGCAGCAACTTCAGATGTTGCACATGCAGCAGATGCAAGCGGAGATGGAGAAATATGCACAGACACAGGCGCAACAGGAGCAGAACCCACAACAGCCACAGTGAAGTTTGTAGGTTGGTTTGATTGTTTGAGTTTGCTTGTTTAACTTGTTTTGGGGCAAATGTGTAGGTTTGAGCAGTTTGGCTTGGTTAAAGCGATGTAACTGCCGGTTTTTTGAAACGTATGTTGGAAATCTACATTTCCATCCAAATGAATATGATTAGAATAAAAAAAAGTGCGCGGTTATCACTGCATGGGAATACATTATCCAAGATACGTTTCAAAAACCAGCTGTTACACGGCTTTGAAAAGTCGAAAGTAGTTTTCCGTTGACATTGAAAATTTCGATGAAAGAGACAGGCCATTTCTTATTAGTATTGCGTTTGTCTGTTATTTTGTTGCCATAATATATTTTTTTTTCCTTAGTTGAAAGGTTTGGGTTCTTATAATGGTGTTTTTTCTAATGCATTTGGGTATATCGTTTGTCCGGTTTTCGTTAAAATTATCGATTGATTTGATCCCTATGTTTGAATGTAGTTTCTAGGTTTCTTTCGAAAGATGTAGTTTTTAGTTCGATGGTTTCCATGTGCATTTTATCTATGTCAATGGCATCATTTTCGCCGACGAATAGCAAACAAGCCTGCGTGTTTACTTATGTTAAAGCGGTATGACACGTGTTTTTGAAACGTGTGCTCGATAACTGCATCCATATACAATTCTCCAGAGGTCCAGAGTCCCAGAGCACGTTTAAAAATCACGTGTTATTCCACTTTAATGTTTAGTATCGTTAGTGGGCCTTTTTAATATTATCGATTTGACTTTATTCCCGCTTGCAATATCCTACTGCATTCATGTTGGCTACTCTTTTTTTTAAATCGAACATAATTTATGCGGGACCAGGTTGTTTATTTCTTCGACTATCAGTAATTTAGATAATTTTTTGCCTTTCCTTTCCTTTACTACACTTGCATTTCTCACTTTTGTTTAGATGCATTTTCTCTCATGTGAATGGATTTCTTTATATTTATATCATTTTGTAGTCGCCCTTGCTTTGTTCTTGTAGGTATTGCAAAGCAAAGTGCTGTTTAGAATGCGTGAAAGATTGTTTTAAAGCAGGGTGCCATGTAGTTTTGAACTGTATTCTTCATAACTGCGTTTCTGTGTATCGTGTATTAGACGCAAATTTGTAGTATGCAATATGTGCCCTTGCGATTCATAAGAGGCACACCAACTTTGCGTACAGTACATGGGAGTGATATTACAGTACAGTTACAAAGAATACATTTCACAAACAATGTACAATACTGCTTTATGTTTTTTCAACGCCCTCCGATCAGTGGGAGTTAGTATCCCGCAAAGTTTCACGAATTGAGTTTGTCACCGCTTTACTTTTCTTTCTTTCTTTCTTTCGTTTTTTTGTGCATCATCAACTTATTAATATTATTAATAGTTTTGTGTTATGCACTGATTTGTTTCTCTGTGCACATCTATGTATCCGCTCTTTAGTGTTCGGATTCGCAAAGCATTTAACCCGAGTCCTTGGGATAAGTTTAAAGCGACATTACACGTGTTTTGTGAACCGTCTATTATGCGTTAAGGATTTGCGTATTATGCATGGAATGGAAATATGTATAGTTGGTGGGTGCCCAATATGTGCTTCACAAACCACGTGCCATATCGCTTTAAGTAAACAAAGTGATATTGTTTGTTAAAGGGTGCATAACAACAAAGGGTTAAATGCCTTACGATACAGACATAGTGTTTTCTATACTTCTGCCGCTTCTGCGCAATTCAATTCTGTTTCTTAAGTCCTACACAAAATATGATGGTTTGCCGCATTTTCTTGCTTGTATATTGAGCCCGTTGTTGTGAAATCTTCCGAGTTTATTATTAGATAAAGTTATGTTTTTTTTTATATTTATTAATATGCATTCAAGATTATTTATTATCTAAAATGAGTACTGTATACTTTTCTCACTCTTCTGCATGTTAGTCAAATAAATAAACGATTTTTATTTTGTTTTTTTTTTCTCAGAAATAAATGGGGTCCAATGGTTTTTGCCCTGAATGGTATATATGTTGTATTGTGGAATTGTGGTTGATTTGTGTGCATGCTTTTAGATGTATTATTGGCTTGGAGTATTTTTACTGGCATGATCTTGGCATTGTATTTGTAATTATTTAATTTAGTTGGCATTGTAAATGTATTTTGTCTTTTGCTTGCCTTTGGGATTTCTTACTATTAGTGTCGTATGTTGTTAGTAGTGTGCGAGCATGTAATGTCGCTGTCTATTGTATATTGCAGCCAATTTTAACGTTTCCGAACATCCTAACCAGAGTTTTAGTTCCTCTTTCTTCGTGTAGATAAATAGACTTTGAATTTTAAAACGTGTCGAATATAGAATTTATAATTTTCTTATTATCTGTCTTTTCTCTTGTCTTAATTTTGTTAGGAGCGTAAGCAGATACAGTAATTAGCGTATAGATTTTGTGTGATTTACAATTCGTCTCTCTGCTTGCTTCGTAGTGTATTCTTGTATATATGTGTTGTTCAATGTATTAGTTATATGTTTATTGATTTTGTTAATCAAACTATTGAATATTTTAGATATCGAAAATGTCGGGCCGTGAACTGCATACAGTACAACAAGCGAAAAAGGCGGTTGAACAGTTGCGTGTTGAGAGAAACGCGAGGAGAGAGCCGATCTCCAAATGCTGTCAGGATATGATCAGGTGAGAATTGTACAATTGGCCTAGTTGGTAAGGAACTTGTTTCATGTCAGTTCAACACGAGTTCGAGTCCGTTGTGGTTCAGTTTTTTTTGCGCTATTTATTAGAATGCAAAAATTTGCTGTTCAAATAAATGGAAAACGTTAGAATAAATAGAGGAAGTTTCCTCCGTAACAATAACAAAAATCAATAATAATATTTATTATTATTTATTATTATTATTATTATTATTATTATTATTATTATCATTATTATTACTTTGCAGATTCTGTCAAGAGAACAAGCGTGACGATGTCCTTCTAAATGGTTTCCCCAACGATAAGATGAACCCGTACAGACCAAAAGGATCATTCCAGTGCGATATCATCTAATTATCTAATGACGTCGCACCTAATTGACCTAATTAGCTATGTTCTGTGATTAGCATAGTACCTTCCATATTAGGTGGTCCGTTACAATAAGCTAGACCAAAATCGCAACACTATGATCGCCCCTCAAAGCATTGTCATGTTAACCTAGATGTCGTTTTTGTTTTGCGATAATGATTGTAGGAAATAAGTGTTTTAGTATATTAAGTGGGATAGAAATTACCCTTAATAATTGAACGATAGTCATATAAAATAGTCAATGAGTTTCTCGTTTTGTATGCTTTGGTGTCTCATAGAAATGAGTTTGTTTTGTATTGATGCCCCATCAAAACTCCATTTCGAAGATTGCCATTGTGTGAGAACCCTAATTTGAATATCGATTTCAAAGCTACTGTAGTTTTCTAACATTGCCATCGCGTCCTCTTCTTCATATCATCTTTCTGTGATTTACGCTTCCATACATTTCAGCCCATAAACATAAGCCAGTCAGCTGTTGAACTAATTTGCATAATTTGCTTTATTGCATCATACATAGCTATTTTATTACGGAGAATAAATAACATTTTATTGTTGTCAGCGTTTTGTTTTCAAAGCTGTAACGGGGAAGGAGTACGCAATGACATACGCTCTGTTGGTTCATTGGTCTGTAGCTGGGAGGAAAACAACTTCCCGGTTACGGCACTCAGGGCGGTGCGCGGCGAAATCCTGGCGCGAAAATTCCGCGCGGTGAAAGGTAGACACGATTCGGAAAATTGGCAAGAACCGGGTAAATGGGTGCGCGGCGACTTCGCCAAGTTTTCGCGAAAGGGTGCTCAGGGCAAGCAAAGCTAGATTGGGCGAGATGCATGCGCACCTGATTTTTTTTTCGCAGCGCACCATTTCGAGTTGTACTGGTAGGTGTTGATCCTTTATTTCTACTCCAAAAGAATGCTTTATTCATGCTCTTGGGCGATTCAATACAGTATGCGTATGCAATTGCAAATCATACTCGTTCATCGGGGGTTAAAATGTCTGAATCCCTTCTTGTTTATGGTACATGTGTTTTATTGAAGCTACATTTAGCAAAGTCATAATTTGATTTGTAAACAATTCGTGGATCGTACTGTAGACACAGCTACTTGTAAAAAAATCTGGTTGTTTGTAGGTGGTGTCTTATGGTGTTGGCTCTAAAAATGCAGGCACTTACGATGGCAGAAAAAAGGAACTATTCCTATCGCGTAAACATATAAATATAGATACAGTTGCCTCATTTGGTTTCCGTAAACCACTGCTCCCTGTACAGTTGAATAGTAAGTTGCTCGTTCCTCGATTATAGTTTATCTTCATTTTAATCACATTCCATAGGAAATGGTGGGCCATTTGGTGACGGTTGCCTGTTTTTTTTTTCATGCGCCGGCCCATATGGCCACCACTTGGTGGCTCTGTTGTGACCAAGTTTCCTCGAAACCGTCGTCAACTGGGGTCATCACATGGTCACCGATCACTAGCACGTCACCAAAAGGTTTTTTTTCGGTGAAAACCATTTGGTGACCGGCCAACGACGATTTTCTCGGGTTTCGGCAATTATCCCGTTTTCCTACGATCATATTCTTTGTCTCTTTGCCTTGTGAGCTACCCAATACGCATAATCAGCATTGACCATTAAAGCGAAATTCCGGCCGGTTTTTGAAACGCATCTCAAGTACTTGCATTCCTATGCATTTATGCAAAGTGCAGTCGAATTGGGGTCTAGTTTTATTCTAATTTTTGCTCATTTGCATATGCTGCATAAGAATGCTGGTGTACTCGATGTGTTTCAAAAACCAACCCGTATTTCGCTTTAACCGATTTTTGCATAAGTCTTTCTTGAATCGAATGTTTCCTTCAAAAACACGAAAACTCTAGATCATAGATTATGTCACAACGTGAAGATGTCCAACGTCTTCAACGAATTGTGGAACAATTACGAAAAGAAAAGGCAATGGAACGGAGGCCTGTATCTGAATGCGCTGCGGAAATAATCAAGTTAGTTGTGTTCCTCTTTCTTCCTTCTTGGTTTCTGCCAGTGAAACGCCGCGCAAAAAGTGGGTCCGCCATAGTGTGGCGGCGAACACAGTCTAGGGTGAGCGCCGCGGGCTCGCCATGGTGGTGCCAAATGTAATGCCGCACTTCCCGCGCACCCTATGCCCTAGGCCCTAGAGGGGTACGCCGCCCCTGTATGGAGCATATTTATTTGAGCGGCGATCGCGCAGTTTCATAAGTGGCGGCAACCAAGTGAACAAGCCGCAATATTCCTAAGTCATACTTGGATACAGCGCCTAATTCCTGATTATTTACTTGTGAATTGGTCTTAAACTTATTTCTGGAGACGTTTCCTGTAAAGCGATATAACAGCTGGTTTTTGAAACTTATGTTGGACCAATATGTTGAGCAAGGACTCTAATATCGAATGATTCTCATTTGTACACAATGCATGGGTATACAGTTGTGCGGCAGTGCAACCAAATACCTACTGTTATATCGCTTTACCGCAACTCTAAAATACTAGCAACAATAAGATGATTTAGGCACTGCGAACAGAACAAAAAAGCCGACCCTCTGGCAGAAGGCTTCTTGGAAAGCGGCGTACCCAATCCATACGTACAGAATAAGAAGATATGCACCATTGTTTAGAGTAATATTTAGTGTAATATAGTCGTGCATTGACGTATTGCTACATTAGTTTCCCTTTGTTGGCTTTCTTTGCATTTATTCTTAACCAGTAAATCACTATTATATTTTATTGACAATTTCAAACACGGCTCGAATGCGTAATTAAACTTTGTGAAGCTTATGCTGAATGTTAGATAACTGCGTGCATGGGGATTTTTATACCTGGGAATGTAGATGTTCAACATCATGCGTGTCGATATTCAACGTACATTGGGGAAACTTGGCGACATCGCCGCCCCAAAAATGAGGGTCCGCCACAGCGGGGCGGCGCACGCCGCCTAGAGAGCGCGGTAGGTGCGCGAAAGGACATACAACTCCAGTTGGGCGAACCTGCGGCGAACTATTTGTAGTGTCCGCGGCAGGTGCCCCGTATGTGCTCTCCAGATGCGCCCTGAGACCACCGTAGGTCCGCCATTTACCATTCCGGCGCACCCGCTGTGGCGGACCCTCATTTTTGGCGCAGCGATTTCGCCAAGTTTCACGTTGTACGGTACGTTTCAATAACTGGGAATGTAAATGTTCAAAATACGTTTCAATATACCAGAGTTTAGATATTCAAAATACGTTTCAATATACCAGAGTGTAGATGTTCAACATACGTTTCAGTATATGGCAGAGCGGATATTCAAACTACGTTTCAATATACCAGAGTGTAGATATTCAAAATACGTTTCAATATACCAGAGTTTAGATATTCAAAATACGTTTCAATATATGGGAACTTAGTACATGACACTGCAATTGCCCAGTGCAGTATGCCGGCAAACCACGTGATATATGCTACATTCTCAAACCACACATAATCATAATACCTCTTTACGAGCATTAAGCCAGTCGTGTTCCTGACTCTTTCTAAATAAAAAAAAATGTTGAAAATGCGCTTGAGGAACTCACAAAAATCATTTCATATTTCTTTATTTCACATTAGCACATAAAGGCTCAATTTCTGCTACACACATCGTCAATTAGAATTCTACACACAGAAAATATAAAATTATTTTCACACATCATGCACAACCATGCTACAATATTTTCTACAGTACCTTAAACACTACAGTATATTGTGAATTTCTTCTACAGTACATGAATACATAATGATCTACAATGAATACAGTATGATATGAAACTCATATTATAGAGTATCGTAAAGATTACAGTATGAACATATCAAATAAAGACCTATTCAAATCACAAGACAAATAAAAGGAAAGCGGTTTCACCAATAACCCGCAGACGATCTCACAGTAATATAGAATATTCTCTAATCTCTAATATGTTACAATTAGAAAAAATATTCACAGGCTACAATTTGCACTTATTGTTAGGACTTCGAGTGGCAAAGTGCTAGGACTATTTACAGGACAAATTAAAGCGAAATACCCGCCGGTTTTTGAAACGCATCGAGTACACCAGCAATCTTATGCAGCCTATGCAAATGATCATAAATTAGAATAAAAAATAGAGCTAAATTCGAGTAAATTAGCATAAATCCGTAAGAATTTTGTTGCCCACGATGCGTTTCAAAAACCGGCCGGTATTTCGCTTCAACGAAAATTTAAGTCAAGGAAGTCATAATTTCGTTCTAAACAGGGTACCAAACAATGACAATCATCGGCTCAGCCAATACTTTAGTTTTAAACAAATACTACGCACCAAAGCAAAATGCAACGGGGGCGAGAGAGAGAATTATTTTTGCAGAATTCACAAATCAAAACTTTTCAAAATTAAGTGATATGAAATTCGCCAAAAAAGGGAGCACCGGAAAATAGTCAGTGTAGCAAGCTTACCTATTCCTACACTTATTCAATCACTTCCCAATTCTACTGTATGTCAAAGTACAGTAATTTTCAAAATTTGCATAACCACCTACTCCCAATTTCAATTCGAGCAAAACGTCCATGGAAACCTACGCAACATGCAAAGTAAAACAATCATAGAGTCAAAAAGTGAGTGGACTACTTCAAACTATAAACTACAATATAATGGTATGCAAAAGCAAAACAACAAAACTGAGGGCAAGTAACTCCACACATCTGCTTGGTACCTCCTCTGTCGTTCCATATCCTTGAATAGCTGAATGGCTTCTTCTTCGTTCTTTCCGCCCTGCTCGCGCATGATTCGCTGTACGCACGCCTGCACGTCCTTGGCCATATTACGCGCGTCACTGAACAAAACGATATTGATTAGAACAATTGATAGTTGAAAATTAATTTCTCTGCAACGTGCGCATGTAGAGTATTTACCTGATGTTTCGGAAACGCGAAACAGACCATTCAACAGTTATTTCTTGTTTCCAGCAGAGACGTTGAGTGTACAGGTAAATGCGCGAGAGTCCGGACAAAAAGTTAAAGGCAACTCGGGTCCCAGCACGATTTTTTTATCGTACAGTAGTTTCGCCTTTGTTAAAGAAAGCCGCGCTGAATGATTTTTTTGGCAGTTTCGCGTTTCCAAAGCAGCTCTTAAATACACACTCAGTCCTTTAAGACACCAACACATTTTGCATACAGAACGAAAGGTAAATTAGAACTCAATTGGTAAATTGAAACTATAATGAAACTACGTACGCAATCTTTGTACAAAAGTACAAATGATCACATAAATACAGAAAAATCATAATAGAAGGAAGAATCATCAACAATACCCACCCGCACACGTAAATATGGGCTCCCTGCTCGAAAAGTTTCCATAAAAGTTCTCGCTGTTCCCACATTTTGTGCTGGACGTACACCTGGACAAATTAAAGCGATATAACAACCGGCCGTTGAAACAAATGTTGGACGTCAGTATCCCCAATCCCCATATGTGCCCCCTTTGTCAAAGGAAGAACACAGATTGGATTACGACTATGTATATCGCCAATCAAGCGATAAAAAACGGTTCACAAGTGAAATATGGTGTTGCTTATTGTGCAAAATTCCCTAATATTTAACATCTCTTACACATTATTAGATATTATCATTTCTCATTAGAAAAACACTTAAAGCGAAATAACGGCCCGTTTTTGAAACGCATCGTGGACAACTGAATTCTTACGTCTTCATGCTAATTTGTTCGAATTTAGCTCGATTATTTATTTTAATTTGTGCAAATTTGCATAAGCAGCATAAGAATGCTGATGTACTCGATGTGTTTCAAAAACCGGCCGGTGTTTCCCTTTAAAAAGCATTTAAAGGTAATTCCTTACCTTATGATCATTAAGTCTCGAGAATGCGACTTGTAGGTTTGTCACCACTCCATCTTCAACATATCTGAAAAGATACGCACGATAAGAGGTTGTAGACACTAGATGCACACCACATAAGATAGTTGACTAGTTGGCTCGCCCACCCACTCGCCCCTCACGTTGTCACCACTCACCTACCGTGGTACTTCAGCAAATGCAAATGCAATAAGTTCCCCAAAAACCCTCACAGAACTACTATAAACCCCGGATTTCACATCATACGAGATTGAAAAAGTAGATCCACGCACAATAAATAACAACGAATGACCACCACTTACTTTTGTAATTCCTCCTGATAAATGTAGTCGACATCCGGACGACGGCAGCCAAAGAAGAGCACCATCTCGCCCACTTCCTTACCTACAACAGCGACATCAATAAACCATCAATGAACCAACAACCAACTTTCTTCCTCTCTCTCTCTCTCTCTCCCTCTCCCTCTCTCTCCCTCATAATACGAATTCATTTACGTACGCCCACTTTTAGCCAAATAACACAAGTTCTAATCTCAATACACTACTATATTAGTATGTCCCTTATTGGTACGTATGTCACATATGTAAGGCACTTCATCTTAGGGTTTACGTACACTATAAATTATTGTGCATGTTCTTCTTTGTGTTGTTGTTTCATTACCAGTAGTCTAATCCGCGACAAACACAGTGACACGATTAGCACAACGTATTAATGATTCTGATCAACCAAAAAAAAAACACTCTCCATCGTTTAATTACAATCACACAGAAATACATGGATACAGTAACCTTACCATTCTCCTTGTGCCACTTCCTCTCCTGAATGAATCCCCTGAATGGGGCGAATCCCGTGCCGGGACCCACCATAATCACCGGGGTGGTCGTACGGTGGGGCAGTCTCATCTGCGACTTACGCACGAAGATTGGGATCTTGTCCCCGTCAGACTGGAAACAAAAAAAGATAAAAATTAAATTGTTTATGATACCCAATTGCTAATCGACTACAGCAACTAACTGCTTGTTATCTAGTTTATGCACATTGATTTCCCTTCATCATATTACACCGTGGCGCTACTTAATAAAACAAAACAAATAAAAACAATCATCAATTAAATAACCAAAGGGAAATATAATAAGTGCGTCACACAGAGATGAAGAACTGTTGGCTTTCCCATTTCTATACCTAAGGGTGCGTTCGGGTTGCTCTTTCCGAAAGAGAAAGAGGCAAAAACCCCGTTCGGGTTGGACCTTTCCGAAAGGATTTAATGCTTTGTGAAAGTGAAAAGTACAGTACACACTTTCCGTGAACACGCAGGGGTTTTCGTTTTAAGACTTGAATCGATTTAATTGTGCACTGTGCATTTCCTTCCGGTCTTGTGCACGTACTGCCATGTGCCTGCGGGCAGGTCGGCGGTCGGGAAAAAATACAAATGCCGAAATTGTGCACAAGTGCGCAGACCGTGCACAGTCAAATAAAAAATAAAACCCCTGCGTGTTCAAGGAAAGTGTGTACTGTACTTTTCACTTTCACAAAGCATTAAATCCTTTCGGAAAGGTCCAACCCGAACGGGGTTTTTGCCTCTTTCTCTTTCGGAAAGAGCAACCCGAACGCGCCCTTAAGGAAACACGCTGAAACATTTCACAATTTCACTATCTCTATGTAGGTATCCGTACAAACCCTTACATCTATTGACTATTCGCGCTTGGTAAACCTCACTAAATTAACAACTATCAATATTACATAACAAATACGTTTAGGCAAACGGCTCATCTATGCAATAAACTAGTTCACCGTTCACTGTATGATAGGTATTTGATTTACTGTTTCGACTGTTTGTTTATAAAAAAGATTTCTATATTATATTCACAGAAACCCCACCTTTGGCAACAAATAGTTGGTGCAGACTCCGCGGATCAACCTGTCTCCGATAGTGTATTTGGTGACAACGGCGGTCACATGGATTGCATTGTCCGAGTGTTTTGGGGAGGAAGCGATCGAGTAGTAACGAGCCTGGAAAAGAATTGAAAATACAGAATAAAATGGGAATAATGCGCAAAGTAGGTGGTTTTCCGCTTCCTGGGTGCAAAGAAAATCACTGAGTGTCGTAAGCACAGCCGGATCTTCATGTCATGTGTCAACCCCGTGCTTAACCCCGATATGAGCACGTTTGGAAAATTGGATTTTTTTTTGGGAATAATAAAGGACCATTAACAAAAAACCGCAACGCGTGAAGACCATCATCAAATCACAGACCTACTGTAGTTAACCACACACCCACAAAAATAATAACCTACCATAGCCACCACCGTTGTTACAGTCAACAGTAGTGGACAAACAGTAACCCTTCACTCTATACCACCTACTATAGTAAGTAGCGTACCAACCCTGCAACCCCACATCTACCGTACCTGCAGTCTCGGCAACAACTCCAAGAGATAATCGAATGGTGGTTTGCACGAGGGGAATGCACGCAGAACATCCACTACAGAACGACGATCTTTGACCACGAACTGCGAGTACTCTTTCTGTAAAAAACATGAACAATTAGTTACCTTCTTACTAGTCAGTTAAACAATATCTTCGCACCACACACACACACACCCGACCAGAGTTGCGCCGACCGGGTGGTAAAAACGGTACCAGGTACTTGGGAAGGTTTCTTGGATCAGGGCTGGCCACCCATTCCGCAATCAAAGATGGCCTATTCTCTGGAGCGCACTACTTCGGTAGACCAGAGCGGACTGCAGGGACCCCTTCGGGGCCCTGAAGAACAGTCCTAGTTTTAACCTTTTTTAAACCTTAGTTGGTTAAACAATATGTTCGCAATGTGCCGCACCCTCACAAAGTAAATTAAAGTAATGAGTACGTCGGCTGGTCGTCTCAACGGTATTACCTGCACTCTTATCCGAATTACTACAATGTTCCCAAAATACAAATACAAATACATAGTAACACATTCATGTCTCAGGAATCTGCCAGTGTGTGCTTAATATGTATTCATCAAACTAAATATAATCAATAAGTCAGTTTACAATTTGAAACACACACCAGTCCTTCCTCCGAAGGTGTGGACAGAAGTTGCAGGTACTTCTTATGTTCTTCATCTTCACAGAATTCAGACAAGGCCTTCAGTACGTGAGACTTCAGTGGAGAACAAATGTCGACCTAAACAAAATGAAGCTAAAATAAAATAGCACAAAATAGCTAAATAGCACAAAAGTTTGTAAATTACTGAACCCTCTGTTCAACTCCTAAAAGTAAATAACCCTAAACCCTTCGAACCTTAATTATAAAACTCTGGGTTAAAACAACGGCCGCCAGTATAATTAGAGTGCAAATACAGTAACCGAACGCATCTGTCCCGTATTGTTAATCTAAATAACATCTTCGGATCTTCGGCTCATTTATCTTTACCAAACTAATAATATGGTTTTTAATGATTGATATAACGGGTACTCTTTATCTTTTAATCTTTTCAGCGAAGTACCGGCCGATTTTTGAAACACATCGAGTACCCTAGCATTCTTATGCAGCTTACGCAAATGGGCATAAATTAGAATAAAAAATTAGAGTAACTTAGCGTAAATACGTAAGAATTCAGTTGTCCACGATGCGTTTCAAAAACCGGCTGGTATTTAGCTTTAAACTTTAAACTAATGATGAACTTACATAATGTGTGAGTGCTGTCCTAAGGGTGGTCGGGCAGGGGAACGGGTTGCGTTTCGACGACTCTTCGTCAGTGTTTATCAGTCGGAAAGGCTGCAATCAGAAAGGGATAATTGAAATGTACACAAGGCGATGAGCAATTACAACAACAATGACTCGAGAAAATTAACAGCGAATCGTACTAGCAATGACTCAACTCAACATATGTGTGCAGGGAAACCTACTAACCTACTACGAATACAGTAGCTCGGCATGATTTAGAAGCCTACAAACTACAGTTGCTACCAAATACACAACACGGAAGCTTGCATATAAAAAATAGAAATACTGAACATGCAGGCTATAAACAAACTATAAACTACAAACAAGTCTCACCTGATCAGGATTGACATCCAGTCTATCAAGTACCACCTGCACCAGGTCAGCAGCATTGGTGGGGAAGATGGCCACATGGTCGCCAGCCTCGTATCGGATACGCGAACCTGGAATTGGGCTAGGTTAAAGTGGAACGACACACGGATTGTGAAACATACGCGAACCTAGAATTGGACTAGGTTTTAAAGCGAAAT